>PVJN01031132.1:0-25092 GCA_004026805.1 Lasiurus borealis | reverse complement strand
GGTTCTCAACCTGTGGGTCGCGAACAGCTAGCAGGGTCTCCTAAGACCATCAGAAAACACAGATATTTACATTAAGATTCATAACAGTAGCAAATTACAGTTATGAAGTAGCGACAAAAATAATTTTATGGTTGGGGATCACCACAACATAAAGAACTGTATTAAAGGGTTGCGGCATTAGGAAGGTTGAGAACCACTGACTCTAAATGAACATGGGATCTATGCTGAGCAATATGTGAAGGGGAAATAAGGGCCATTTCCTTTGGTATACCATGTTTGTTGTCAACCTCTGTCTTCTCCGGCTATTCCAAGCTGACAACCCTGATACCTTCTGGCCATGAACTCATATTTTCCCTGAAATGGGAATAAATTTTCACAGCACCCGTGCATGACTTTCAGACCTTCGTTAAGGCTCCCCTTTCTCTAACTTCCTCTACCTCCCACATGACTTACTGGAGACTGGAATGAACCTGACATTCTGATAATGGCCGATGGGCTCTTGATTTCAACTTCTTTATCTCTCTGTACCATGATTCCTCCCCAGCTCGACTCTGCTCTTTTCTGCCCATAGACTTGGGATCTAGGGCACAAGAGAAGAAGCCTGGTGTTGAGTAGCTCTGAAGATCAAACATCTTCACCTGCTTTCTTCCTTCCACTTTTGTGGTCCAGTTCTCAAGTTTAGGTATTGACCCAGGTTCTCTTTTCAGTCAGTCAAAGTCATGTCCCTGTCTAGTGTCATTTTTTTTTCAGAACTGGAGCCCTGATCTTAATATATATCATTTGACCAGCTGGGCAAGTTCCCTTTAGATTGGACCGTTTACAAGAGAAATAGAAATGTCCATAGTGTGTATTTCTAGCTCTCTTGTACATCAACTATTTCTTACTTGACAATCAGGTGTTCTATTCACCTTCGTGAATAGAAGTGATGGGACCTCATTGCCCATCACTTCTAGAACCTCTGTTGCAAGCGTTGGGTCCTGACACACCTGTCTTGACCATGCATGGTTCTCTCTGGAACAACCTGGAAATCTGTTCCCCAGACTCTGTTTGCCTTGTTTGGAGCTCAGTATTGTCCTTATTCCCCCTCCTTCCTTCTCTCCACCTCCCTTCTGGCATATGTAGGTTTTCCATCATCTAGGTAATTTGAGTTAATAAAGTATAACTATACTAGCATTCATACTTTATAAAAATAGGATTTTAACTAATATGACATTTTAACTTCCAGACTTAAGTGGGACACGATTTTTAATCCCTGTCACAGGCTCAGTTTCACTTTCACTGAAGTGTCAATTTCATGAGCCTTTCTGGAATCAGAAACATCTTTTTGTCTTTTTTCTCTTTCCTTTGCCCCTTAGTTTATATTTAGTGAATAGATTCCCATCCAGAAATAAAAGCTACATGTTTACTTATAGTTCTTTCTATTTAAATTGAAGTAAAATTGCGTGATAACCTTATATAAGTTTCAGGTGTACAAGATTATAACTTGATGTCTGTGGGATACTCGCCACCACAAGTGTAGTTTCAGTATTGAATTCAGAACAATGATAGCTCTTCCTCCTCCCCCTGAACTTTCAGTTAGAAGTGAGCGATTTTTACCAAATTTTCCCACTGTAGCTTAAGTTTAAAACTGACTTTTACTGGCAAACTTAATTTTTTATATAACCTTGGTTCTATTACTGACCCTGGTCTGATTTCTCTTAAAAGAGAATTGAAGCTATTCTAATGATAGCCTGTCTGAATGCCTGACTTTATCAAAGAATATTTGACCATTACATGATAATATTTCAATAGCTTGTCTGAATACCTGACTTTGTCAAAGCATATTTTACCATTACATGATATTTTAAGATATATATTCTTTACATCCTACTCCCAAAGTTATGTACTTCAAAAGCACAGGTGCCCTTGTTATTCCTGGAAGTGAGGAAAAGCCTTGAGAACACTGTGCTTATGTTCTCTAATTCCCCAGAGCCTGGAACATAATGATGATGATTGTGTTTATATATCACCTTATGCATTTAAAAATACTGCCATATATGCTTTGTTTTGTTTTATTGTTTTTGTAGCAGCCTGGCAGAATAAAAGAGTGTGAATTTTTGAGTTAGACACCCTTAGACTTAAATCCTCACTACAATCTATGGACCTTCGTCAATTTTTTTTTTAATCTGGCTGAGCTCATTTCATCCATGTAAATATGAGGAGGGCTACTTATTTAGGGATGTTGGGACAGTTCATTCAATATGTGTGTTGGTCCTGATCCATGATAGGCTTTCAGTACTTCCTGGTTTGATAGAACCTTGGAAAATTAAGAGGGGATTGGAGTAATAATGAAAATAAATAACTTGCAAGGACTTTTTATATGTGTAATAGATATTTTCTCCTCACATCAGTATAAGAAATGTTATTTTGATTTCATTTTCTAAGTCAAATCAAATGTATCTATGTGCTTCTACACTCTAAGGAGGTAAGAAATGAAAATTTCAGTCGTGGCTTTTAGTGTCTTCTCATTCCTTGGATTCCAAGTTTGGAGGGGGAAAGCATACTTATGTGCATGTAAAAAGATATGGGAGGTGGAATAGCTCTCTCTATTCTTATAGCTCCATATTTTATTTTTTTTCTGGAAAAGTTACCTTCCATTTTTCCATCCATCACCTACCAAGCACTGATGCTCTCTGCAGGCTCAGACGTACATTCCCTAATATCCTGTTCATCGGCCATAGGCAGGGTCACTGAAGACCTCTCCTGATCAGTTCTTAGACTACGTGGAGGTCCCACAGGAATTGCCATCAGGGATATAACTTGCACTTATGATGTCTCCTCAAACCCTTGGGCCTTCTCCTGTCCGAGGCAACTTTTCCTTCCCTGGTCTCCTTTTCCAGCAATACTTTTTAATCTCTGTTTTTGCTATGGGTCCTCCCCTTAAATCAAACAAGTGGGGACATGCACAGCCGCTTTTACTCTCAAACCTCAGCTTCCCCGAGGCAGTGGAGCTCTGAAGCAGAATACCAAGTTTTGGTTGAGGGAAAGAGAAGGGAACGCTGACACTCATACCTTTGGGCATTATCTAGTGAAAATAACACACACGTTAATACAGCAGTAGAGCACTCTGCAATGATTTAGTTCTCCTGTCACTCAGTGATGTAAGTTCTTCAGCGACCAACCAGGTTCACTCAGGAAAGACATGGACCCTGGCACCAGATTCCAATAGGATTGACCCCTTTCTAGACTATGACCCTATTTCTCCTTGAAGAGAAAAGAGCTTCTGTGAATGGCAGCTCTGTCCGACGTCCTCCAAGAAGGAGCTCGCTCACACCTTGGCTCAAAACATCCAACGTGAATATGCCTGACATCTCCCCAGACTTTCTCAGGACTGATCCCATTATGACTCACATGCCTTTTTTCTTTTTCTTTTTTTAAAATAGATTTT
Source organism: Lasiurus borealis (assembly GCA_004026805.1). Taxonomy (NCBI): domain Eukaryota; kingdom Metazoa; phylum Chordata; class Mammalia; order Chiroptera; family Vespertilionidae; genus Lasiurus; species Lasiurus borealis. The sequence continues at coordinate 21,665 of PVJN01031132.1, read as the reverse complement.
ATTGATTTTTTTACAGAGAGGAAGGGAGAGGGAGAGAGTTAGAAACACCGATGAGAGAGAGACATCGATCAGCTGCCTCTTGCATACTCCCAACTGGGGATGTGCCCGCAACCAAGGTACATGCCCTTGACCGGAATGGAACCTGGGACCTTTCATTCCACAGGCCGACGCTCTATCCACTGAGCCAAACCAGCTAGGGTTCACATGCCTTTTCTGACTAGTCCTCATTAGAAACTCAACTGCCATCACCAGGACTCTCATCCCCGTGTCACTCTAATACGGTGCTCATCTGCCCGGGTTTTCTGACCCAACTTTCCTCTCTGCACAGGCTTCCCAAGTCCTTTCACTGAGCGTTCTGCCGGTTCAAAACTCCCTTTATCCTCATCTTATTTTCGCCCATTTCCAGCCCCTTCATCTTTCTCTAAGAGCAAGTCGGCCTTCACTTCATGCTACTTCAACCCTTTTAAGTGAAAATATATAGTATTTTTTTTCCCCTTAACATTCTAACCTCAGGACCTAGATGTGGGGTAAATATTTTCCTTCCCACTCCCCTTTTGTTCCTATTGATGCCAGGGAAAGAAAGCCAAGAAAATGTCATCCGATTGTAAACTGTCACCTGCACGTAAGCATTCCAGGCCAGGGGTCATGCGAACCATGACCCTACCATACAGAGTCCTCAGGACTTATTTCAATGGCGTGAAAGGAAAAGGCACTTGTGCTTCGGTTGTCATAGGAGCAGAGCCTGCATTTAGATCCAGAAGTGGCATCTTCTGTCAAAACAATGTGTGGCAACCCAAATGAGTTTTGAGTACAAAATGAACCACTTGTGTTTCTAGGAGCCTTTCTATCACCTTTGGAACCAGCTTCTCGAACACATTACGTTTTGGTTACATTTACTCTGCTAATTGCCTAACTCTGTTCAGTAGACAAACAAAGCAAACAAAAGGAACCAGGGAACAAAGCAGGAGAAAATGACAAGCGAAGGAAACAAATGACATTCTCATATGTCCCCGATTAAACACCGGGAGGTCTGGTACTGAAAGGTATGATGCCATGAGGAATCGCTATATACTGAGTATATATTTTGCTCAATATTGTTTAAGCACACAGTCAACATATTATTTTATATATATATATTTTTTAAAATTGAGCTTCCTCTCTGAATAGAAAAAGAATAATTTCTAAAATGCAGTTTTGGTAGTGGTTCTGTTTCCTCCGTTGAAAACTTAAAAGTCGGGGGATTATTGGAGCTTTGGTGGGCAACAAAGCAATGTTTTTACCTTGTGGCGCTCAGAGAGGTCATGGTTTTGGTGGATTGATTGTTTTCAAGACAGATGTCTGACAGACACTGGCTTAAGGTCTCCTCAGCCTGGGTAAAAGGAACAGGAAGCTCGCTTTAGCAGCCAGATGGGAGCCTGCGATGATTAGCCAAGTCAGATGCCTGTCGCCACGCACGCGTCACCCAGAGAATGAAACCCCTGTTGTACACTGTGCACCCTTTCCAGAGAGCATTAGCTGAAATTGCCTAATCTCTGCTCTGCCTGCATCCTCTCAAACCGATTATGTGATTCTCTTGGGAAGAGATGAGGTGCTCGCATCAAAATGTTGGACTCAAAATGAGATGTTTTTCATCTTCCTAATCCTTAGGTCACTGCCATAGTCAGGCTGATACTAGATAAGATTTATAAAGCCTGTTTTCGTTCTGAGCTGCTCCATTTTTAGGAACCGTTGAATTTCATACCACCACTTTTGATCCCTGCACCAGCTGCCTACAGGAAACACAGAAACTTAATTATTTGCAAAAAAACAAAACAAAACAAAACCCCACAAAAAAACCAAACACATTTGCATCCTGTGGAAACCAGGATATTCCATAATTTGAGAATTTAGCAGATATTTTCCTTTATGCCAGGTTTTCACTTAGTTGCGAGTTGCATTTGAAAATAGCGGTGTAGACCAGCTAGCATCGGCCAGTGGTTGCCAAGCTTCAACCTATGAACCAGGAGGTCAGGGTTCATTTCTCGGTCAGGGCGCATGCCTGGGTTGTGGGCTTGATCCCCAGTGTGGGGCATGCAGGAGACAGCCAATTAATGATTCCCATTATCTCTCTCTCTCTCTCTGCCTCCCTCCCTCCCTCTCTCTCTGAAATAAATAAAAAAAAAAGTATTTTTTTTAAAGGGAAAAAAAATAGCAGTGTAAGTTTTTCAAACTTCAATTGGGATCTTACAACTTTTTTTTGAGGTCAGAACCTAGGTTATTAGCTCTCCTTCCTTTTACAGTGTTTATTTTTTGCCCACATTTGTCATTTCTTCTGTCGTGTGCTATGAAATGAGAGGTGGCAAATTGGTAAACCTCGACATACTATTTTCTTTCCATGGATGAGTAGCTTCTATGCCATGTGGGTGCATTTGTGAAAAGGCCTCCAATTAAGATTATGCTATGGAAGAGAGCCTCATTCCAGAGCCCATCATCAGCTTTTATTTTCTCTTGCTTTATCTCTAGTTCTCTGCGAAAGGTAAACTCGATTAGCATCTCCTTTGGTGTAAAGAAGTTGATTTGCTTTCCAGAGACAGACTTCTCTGGGGAACTATGGACCGTCGTAGGCAGTGCTCTGAGAAATGCAGTGATATGAAACCAAATATCATTATTGTTATTTTTTTTCCTTATGGCTTGACTTGCATTTTAAGAATTACTTTTGGGATGCCATCCCAGTTAATAGCATCCTGGAAGCAACTCTGCTTGATAGGAATTTTTCAATGTGGTCCTTATACTGTATCAACCCAGGCCTCTGAGGATGGTTTCTATCACTGAGAGTGTCGGAGACTGGAGTCTTTGCCATGCCTTCTCAAGCTGGGAAAGAAACCAGACAGAAAAAGACAAGAGCCATGTGATTGCACACACATGTGGAATAGGAAACAGAAAGTAACAAACAAACAACAAAACAGACAGCAAACCCTCAGAGATGCAGACAGATAGAATGGGTGGTTACCAGAGGGGAAGGGAGAGGAAGGCAGGATGAGGAAGATGAAGGGGGTCAAATTTGTGGTGATAGAAGGAGTCTTCCCTTGGGGTGATGAGCACACAATGAAATGGACAGATGATGTATTATAGAATTGCACACTGGGAAATTACATGTTCTTATTAACCCATGTCACCCCAATATATTTAATAATATTTTTTTTTTAAAAAAGGTGGATTCAGTCTCTGTTTTGCTACTTTTCTCCCTGCATAACTCTGGGCAAATCATTGAGCCTTTTTGAGACTCAGCTTTCATATTAGTAAAATGAGGATGAATATACTGGCTTCACCTAGCTTTCCGAGTTAAAAATAATCATGGCCAGCCAGCATGGCTCAGTGGTTGAGTTATGTACCAGGAGGTTATGGTTGGATTCTAGGTTGGGGCACATGTCTGGGTTGTGGGCTCAATCTACAGGAGGCAGCTGATTGATAATTCTTTCTCATCATTAATGTTTCTCTTTCTTTCTCTCCCTCTCCCTTTCTCTCTGAAATCAATAAAAATATATTTAAAAATAATAATCATGAACTTCCAAATCCTGCAGAAAGTTGATTCGTTCTAAGATTTATCGGCATACTTTTTCTTATCAGAGAGCCAGGCACCCACACTGCACTATTTATAATTACTTAGATTTTTCCATGACCAACTTTTCTTTGAGGGAGAATATAAGAAAAGCAATGAGGGAATCATGTATACCTCACATAGTGTCCTTTTTTTTATGAGGACCTAGAGGTGTCACACATATTTCTCAGAGTATCTGAGTTTCTTTTGAACAGTTTTCTATTTTCATTGTTTAAGTCATATAGTCAATTATGTTTTCCTCTTCACACTGGCTTCTAGGCAGCTCTGAGTTAAATCCATGGTATATATCTAGCAAAATGCATGACTTTTCAATGTGTATTTTAATCTGTCTTCAACTTTTACTTCTGGCTTTACTAGTATTTTACTTTTCTTCATAATTTCCTCACTCTACCCTCCTCATACGCAACATGTACTTTGAAAGCTACACGATTTTTGGAATGAGGTAATATATAAATATCTAAAATAATTTCTTCTACAAGATAAGACATTTGAAGTAGGTAATAAGTGGTAGTATATATTAAACACTTACTGTATGCTAGGCCTTATCATAAGCACTATTTAAATAGTACCTAATTTATTCTTCCCCATGCAAAAGGTGTTATTTCTTATATTTTACAAAGGAAGAAACAGGCTTAGAGTGTTTAATTGGCTCTTCCAATGGCTCTTCCCTGATAAATGGAGGGGACTACATTCCAACATAGATTTAGCTGACTCCAAAATTCATGCTGATTAGTCAATACACTCTACTGCCTTTTAAAACGCATGGTGATATGTAACAAATGACTATTATTATTATTCATGTAAAATTTTCAAAGGTTTTTGATGTAGTATACTTTACCAAGGGTATATGTAATTTTTTAAATCTTAGGTGTTCTTAAACTCTACTATTGCCCTGCCCAATGTAACTTAGTGGTTGGCATATGGACCCACACACTGAAGCATCTCAGGAGTTCAATTCCTGGTCAAGGGCACATACCTGGCTTGCAGATTTGATCCCCTGCCTGCATGGGGGAGGCAACCAAATTCATGTGTCTTTCTAACATCAATGTTTCTCTCTCTCTCTCTTTCTCTCTTCCTCCCTCCCCCTTTTCCCTCCCTATCTCCCACTCTCTAACAAGCAATGGAAAAAAATATCTTTGGGTGAAGATTAACAAAAAATAAATGTTAATAAAACTCTATTATTTATACCTTTGCTTGAAAATTTTATGGAGTAAATCTTTTATTTACACCTCTCCTTTTTATTTTTTATTTTTGACATGAATGATATCAAGGTCTGTCTTCCTAAGTGACTTGGTATATTGCCCAAGAGAAGTGCATGCCTCCTAATGGCAAATGGAAAAACACATCCACACACCCTTGTGTAGAATGTAGCAAACACTGTCTAGCAGTCCTCTGCCCGCTTCATTCTGTCACGTTGCACTTTAAATGCCTTTGCTGTGCTCTTTTTGCTCATGACCTTCAAATGGCATTATCCGTCGCCACATCTTTCCATTTAGATTTGTTTAAATTGAAAGGTTCTGTTTGGTCTCCTTTCCTTTGGGTATATGCTAACAGCCCTTAAGAGGTCTATTTCTTTCCAATTTTATAGACACGGCTATAAAAAAAAAAAGGTTGAGAAAATGTAGGATGCACAAAGTTGATAAAAAAAAATGGTTAAAGAGCCAGATCCTGGCTGGGGTAGTGGGAATAGGCTGTTGGATATCACAAGGAGAACATGGAGTTAATAACTTCTAACCTGGGTCCCTATGGAGGGCAGTAGGCATATTGAGGGTAGGGTTCTGTCTCTTGGAAGGCTTTTGCCTCCCTAACAAAGCCACATACAAATCCCCCTATTGCCACAGAGCAGCTTTCTTGGAAGAGAGAAAGCTGTTTCAGAAAGCATGGATGATGCAGTCCAGTTAAAAGAACTCATTTCCAGAAAAATTGGTAGCTAAGACGGTGTGTTTAAGATAATTGAGACAAGATCTCCATCACTTTGGTTTGTAGACAGATCCGTATAATAACTAATAGGACTGGGGACAACCAGAACTGTAAACATGTTGCAGTGGTGATTTTGAGCATTTTATTCAGGAGAAATGAAATGCCTTTGCAATTGCGTGATCATTCCGGTACAGACGTGCATGCAATGAGAATCGAGGTGAAACACAAAGTAGCATCTGCCGAAGAAGCCAAGTCAAACTGAGAGAGAAAGATAATAAAAGGAGAAGCAGCAAGGACTTTTTTCCTCATCCAAAGTTGGCTCAAAGTTTTATTAGACCCTTGGTGAAGTAGAAGCGAATTTTACAACTTTGGCTTATTCATTCATTCATTCATTCATTTATTTATTTAATCTTTATTGTTCAGATTATTACAGTTGTTTCCTTCCCCCCCCCCCCCGTAGCTCCCCTCCACCCACCCCTCCCTCTACCCTTACCTTCCCCTGCATTGTTCTCATCCATAGGTGTATGATTATTGTCCAGTCTCTCCCTGCACCACCCTCACCCTTTTCCCCCTGAAAATTATCAGTCCACTCCCTTTCTATGCCCCTGACTGTAATATATTCACCTGTTTATTCTGTTCATCAGATTTTTAATTCACTTGATTTTTAGATTCACTTGTTGATATGTATTTGTTGTTCATAATTTTTATCTTTACCTTTTTCTTCTTCCTCTTCCTAAAGCATACCTTTCAGCATTTCATATAATACTGGTTTGGTATTGATGAACTCCTTTAGCTTTTTCTTCTCTGTGAAGCTCTTTATCCACTCTTCAATTCTGAATGATAGTTTTGCTGGGTAGACTATTCTTGATTGTAGGTTCTTGTTATTCATCACTTTGAATATTTCTTGCCACTCCCATCTGGCCTGCATAATTTCTATTGAGAAATCAGCTGACAATCATATGGGTGCTCCCTTGTAGGTAATGAACTGTTTTTCTCTTGCTGCTTTTAATATTCTCTCTTTGTCTTTTGCTGTTGGTATTTTAGTGATGATGTGTCTTGGGGTAGTCCTCTTTGGATTCCTTTTATTTGGGATTCTGTGTGCTTCCTTGACTTAGAAGTCAATTTCTTTCACCAGATGGGGGAAGTTTTCATTCATTATTTCTTCAAATAGGTTTTCAGTATCTTGCTCTCTCTCTGCTTCTGGCACCCCACAGTTCTGATGTTGGTACACTTGAAGTTGTCCCAGAGGCTCCTTACACTATCTTCACATTTTTGGATTCTTTTTTCTTTTTGCTTTTCCAGTTGAGTGTTTTCTGCTTCTTAGTATTTAAATTTTTTTACTTGATTGTTGCCTTCCTCTAGTCTGCTATTAGATCTCTGTATATTTTTTATTTTATTCAGTGTATGTTTAATTTCTAGTTGGTCCTTTTTTATCTCCTCTTGGGTCTGACTATATTTATCCATCTTTTCTAGGAAATTCTTGAAAAACCTCATAACCATGGTTTTGAACTTTATATCCAGTCATTTGTTTTCCTTCATTTCTTTCATTTGTGGTCTGTTCCTTTGCCTCCACATTTTCACTATGCTGGGAGAACTTCTGTGCTGGGATCAGCCTTATGATGCAAGACTTGCAAAACTGCAAAAGCCTCTCTGTTCAGCTTGGATGGGGTGGAGTCTCTGGGCTGAGCAGATACAGCTTTGTCTTCCAGTCAGCCCCGGCCTACTCGGCCCCTAGGTCTCAAGTGTCTCTCACTGCGGCCCTTTCTGTGCACACGCGCGAGTGCCTTCAGACCTCTGCCTTTCCAGTTCCCTTGCGGTCTGGGACCCGTATTAGCCTGGGTCCCCAGGGTCTCACCCGAAACTGGGGTTCAATGCAGTTAGAAGGCTCTGTCTTAATTAATACAGTTGGGAGGCTCTGTCTCTCACCCACCAGAGAGTGCCAATGGCACAATCAGCAGTCTGACCTCTCCGTGCGCATCCCAGACTTCTGCCCTTTCGCATCTCCCCTAAATTTCCATGCACTCTTCCCTTTTCACAATCCAGACTCGCCCTGTATGAGTCTTGCCTGGAGCTGGTGTTCAATACATAGGATAAGGGGTTCAGTGCAGTTGAGAGTCTCCGTCTCCCTCCCACCAGAGGAAGCCAGCCAGGCACTCTGCCACTTTCTCTCTCCACATGCGTGCCTATGTACCTCAGCTTTTTGTAGCTCCTCTGAGTCTCTGTGAGCCTCTCTCTTTCCTTCTCGTTATAGAATTTCCACTCAGCCAACTTTCCTGTGGTTCTGGATAATGTCTGTTCTGTCTTTTAGATGTAGTTTTGAAATTGTTGTGCGAGGCAGCAGTTTAGGTGTTTACCTATGCCACCATCTTGGTTTCTCTCCCCTGGCTTTTATTTTTTACAATTAGTTTAGTGCAGGGTCATTTTACCCATTCTGTATTAGAAGAGCAATTCTTAGCCCTATTAATTTTGGAAAGAGCTACGAATATATTTGCAACCTGAAAAACAACTTTCTAGTTCAAGAATATGAAAAAACCCACACCCTTCAAAGAAAAAGTAATCAATTACTTAATAAGATATCCACAAAACATAACATTATATTACTTGATTACTGCAACCTAACTCAGTTGTTATATGTTAGGATAGAGGTTACAAGGGAAAAAAAATAAAGTATTTGTTTCAAAATAGACACAATAATGAAAGTCCTTTCTGAAACTTTTACAGCAAGACTATTCTTAATGTGTAATATGGGTTTTAAAAAATATACTTAATATGAAAGGCAGGGATACTTTTAAAATTAAGAAGTTTAAAATTGGGAAGTTTGTTGTAAAACAATTCGGAATAAGTTTATGTACATATGTGTATGTATAAGTTTTCTCTTGCTATGTAACCAATTGCCTCATATTTAGGAGATTAAAACAACATAATTTATTACTTCATAATTTCCCTCTGTTAGGACTCAGGGCATGGGGTTAGTGGATCCTTCAATGAGGGGCTAACGAGGTTGAAATCAAGGTGTTGGTTGGACCTGTGATCTTACCTGGCGACCTAATTAATTCAGTTGGCTAAGCAGGATTCATCATGGGAGTGACATCCATCATCTTCAGCGTATTATGGAATCTAGTCAAGAGAATCGCATCCCATTACCATCGCTATATTTTATTGGTGACAAGCTAGTCACTAGTCCTGCCCACACACAGGGTGGAGGGATTATGTAGGTGGACAGTGGTCCAAGCATCCTAAAGTGACCCATTGGGGTTTCCTTAGGATGTCTCTGCCACAATATTTAAATTTAGTTTTTCTTTAAAAAATATTTTGTTCTGTATGGGCTCAGTTATTACCAATTATTTCTTTATTTTTTTTATAAAGTTCTGAAACAAGCAACTCTTCCACCTATGTTAAAAGTGGATATTAGAGCCAGTTTGGCACATATTAGGTGTAGAATTAATGTACTGCAGAGAAGATTCTATTCACAAGAGAAGACAAAAGAAATGCAAAACTGGGATCAGAGAAAGAGTTGTTTCTGCTGGGTGTGTGCCATTTCATGTTCCCCAAGCACTCATGCTCCAAGTGTTCCAAAAGATTTCTTGGTACATTTTAATTGGAAGTTTTGCCTGAGGTCATAGAGCAGGTTTAAAGGGTTAGACTAGCAGAGTGGAGAAGAATAAGAAAAAGTCATCAGTTAGGACTGAAAGTGATATTACATATTGATTATAAACTTACTAGAGGCCCAGTGCATGAATTAGTGCACCAGTGGGGTCCCTTGGCCTGGCCTGCAGGATCAGGTCAAAATTGTCTCTCCAACATCCCCCGAGGGGTCCCAGATTGCAAGAGGGTGCAGGCCAGGCCAAGGGACCCCACTGGTGCATGATTGGTGCTGGGGAGGTACGAAGGAGGTTGGTTAGCAGGGAGAGACCATGGGAGGGATCCAGAGTGTGTCTTCCCTGTCTTGGTTAGTTCTGATCAGCCAGATCCCAGCAGCAAGCTCTTCTACCAGTCAGAGCATCTTCTCCCTGGTGGTCAGTGCACGTAATAGCAAATGGTCAACCAGTCCACTGTCTGCCTCCTGAAGGTCAGTATACATCATAGCGAGTGGTTGAGTGGCCTTAGTATATCATTAGTATGTTACATTTTGATTGGTTGAACCGCCGAATGGACACTTAGCATATTGGTCTTTTATTATATAGGATTATATAGGATTCTGGTAACCTTGCTGACTACAAATATCTGTCTTCCCCCTACTCGTGTTTTCTCTATTCCTGTTTCTTTCATCTTCTCAAGTCCCTATCTCCTCCACATTTTGTCTTTCTTGCTCATTATCTTGCCACAGGTTGGCATTCATTTAATTATTTCAAGTTTTTAACTCTCATACCTTGTATCTTGGTCTGCTCAGGCGGCTATAACAAAATATCATAAAGTGATTGGCTTAGGAACACCAAACACAAATCTTTCAGAGTTCCACAGGCTGAAAAGTCCAAGATCAAGGCATTGGTAGATTCCGTGTCTGATGTAAAACTGCTTTCTGGGTCATAGATGACTGGGCCATCTTTTTTTTTTCGTCCTTTAATGGGGGGAAGAGTGAGGGATTTCTCTGGGGCTTCCTTTAAAAGGGCATTAATCCCATTTATGAGGGATTCAGCTTCATGACCTAATAACCTCCCACAGGTCCCACTTCTAAACATCATTAGGCCTCAACTTAGGAATTTGGAGGGAACACACATATTCTGTCCATAGGACTGTATAATTTCATCCTCTCAATAGTGAGAGAGTGAGTACATGTGTGCCTATGTGTATGTGCATACATGTCTGTGGAAATGTATGCTTGTAGGTCTGTGTAGAAACTTGGTGAATTACAATAAGACATTCTTACATTTGTGTATTTGAGTATATATGTCTACTTTCATTCTGAGATGGAGGCATCAGTCACTTGACTCATGGTTGGAATAAGTGATTCTTGGGGTGTTCCTGCCTTTGGAAAGAGTCTGGGAACTGGAGCAGGCACCTTACTGGAGAGGCCTGGCTTCAGAGGTGGAGCAGGATAAAGAGAAACTTGGTAAGTCTCACAAACAATGGGAAGTTTTTTTTTTTTTTTAATATATTTTATTGATTTTTTACAGAGAGGAAGGGAGAGAGATAGAAAGTCAGAAACATCGATGAGAGAGAGACATCATTCAGCCGCCTCCTGCACACCCCACAGCGGAGATGTGCCCGCAAGCAAGGTACATGCCCCCAACCGGAATCGAACCTGGGACCTTTCAGTCCGCAGGCCAACACTCTATCCACTGAGCCAAACCGGTCTCGGCGGGAAGTTTGTTTTAAGAGGCAGAAATATAGACCTAACCACATAGCAAAAATTTTAAATTTATGGTAAGAACAGTTAAAACGGAGGGTCTCTGGGTAATATTCATTTTGAATTTTCCCCTTTTTGGACTCAATCTGGGAAACAATCCTATCTGATAGGTAGTTTTTGTTGTTGTTTGTTTGTTTGTTTTTTATTGGCAATATAAAACATTAAAATGACTGTATAGGCCCAGAGCTCACCGTTTAAAATTCCTATCCTGAAGAAATAAGCTATGCATATTTAGAAATAGTTGCTTCTCTGTAGGAGTGCTTTATACCACAACCATCTGAAGAACTTTCAGATTGAGGATATTTTGGTGACAGAGCAAATAAAACCACATTTTTAATGCGTGAACATTTCTAGTCCTCTCCATTTTTATTTCCTCTTCTCCCAATCATGGCAGCTGCTTGAGCTACTAGCCTCCTCAGCTGAAAATTGGTGGATACAGAGCTGGCCACAGGGAGTGTTCTCATGATTTTTGCCATCTGTCTTTAACTTTAACACTCCAACGTGTATCTCTATGTAACATAACAGGAAAACCTCCACCTGGAATCATTCACCATGCTGAAGTCCACCTTTTCTAAACCTGCAGATTATGGAAAGATCAAGAACTAAAGAGGGAAGAAGATAATTTATGTGAGGAAAAGATGTGAACATTATAAAGGAAAAATAAAAAGTAAAGGAAAGTAGGTAATTAAATGAATAGCAGGAAGGAGATGGATAATTTCCAAGAACAGTATATTCCTCCCACTCTAAAGCTGGGGAGATTAATTTCCACTCTTTCTATCATAGTTACTGGGACAACCTCTTCACAGCTAATAAGTTTTATTGGTTCAGTTAAAAAATATTCATTATACTGAACCTATGTAAATCTAATTATAGTTGTTATAACCCTTAATTAAAATTTCACTTTCTTAGATATTATATGTTAAATTATACTATACTGGAGGCCTGGTGCACAACATTTGTGCACGGGGGGGGGGGATTTTGGGGAGGAACCCTCAGCCCAGTCTGTGCCCTTTTGCAGTCCAGGAACCCCGGGGGAATGTCTGACTGCCTGTGGGCCGAAGCTGGCAGTTGGACATCCTGAGTGCTGCCAAGGAGATGGGCCACTGCACAAGGCAGCCTTCAGCCCCGCTTGTGGCTCAGTGGTGCTCCCCCTGTGGAAGCACACTGACCCCAGGAGGGGCAGTCCTGCATTGAGCATCTGCCCCCTGGTGGTCAATGCATGTCATATCGACCAGTCATTCCTCCATTTGATCAATTTGCATGTTAGCCTTTTATTATATAGGATTTGACATAAACCTTCGTACATAAGTTAGAATCACTCTATTTTTATTGCTAACTTTGGAGTGAATTAGAAGAGCATTAGAATGTCTTAAAATTAACTTTGCATACGAGGTCACCTTTTGAAAATACATATTTTTAAAAACTGGCTTAATCAAATTTAAGCTAAAGGAGATTCTATGAACTGATTGGAGAAAAGCAGTTTCATCCTGAAACATCATAAAATGAGTAGGATTCAAAACTAATTAAGCTCTACTCTTACTTGTAGGGTGATTTCTAATTAGAAGTTTCTTCTTAGAGTATGATATTATGTCATCAAATTTTAATCCCTTCTTAATATGTTCTGGGTATAGACATTCAATTAAGAAAACCTATGTCCAAAATCTTTATTTAAGAGAGTAGATTTGAACCTCTCAAACTAAGTGTGATTTTGGAAACTCCCCAATTCTGTATCAGTTCCTAAGGGAACATTATAATTAAGTAATTTGCAGGCTACATAATACTTCGTAAAGGCAGAAAGTGCTTCCTATATACCAGTACTTTATCTTTGCAAGATGCATTAGAGGCCATAAAAGGTAAATCTTTGCATTACCAAGGCAGAAGTTGATAGTTAGGTAGAGAACAAATATATTATCTTACTTTGGGTTGTCTTCATATTTTGAAACATTTTGTTTGTGACTAGAGAATAAATGCAGAAACTCAGGTTGAGTTAGATGGCATGAGACGATAAAACTAAGTCTAACAGCAACACCATCATTGTTTTGAAATAAGAACACCATGCACATAAAGCCATTATAATTTGACACTAAAGATAAATCCAGAGTTGGAACACTATAAGTTGGAAGACTGATGATCTATCAAGACTGGAAGTCAACTATTCAGTTACTAGGTGTCACTGAGAGAAATATCCATAGCCCTAGAAAATATGTAAGGAGATATATTTTATGGAAAAACCCTACATAAAACCGAAAATGAGTCATAAATTGAGTTAGGAGAAAATGGGAATTTGTGATGAGTTTTTTTTTAGTAAAAAAAAAACAGACATGGAGCAGCCAATATGGCCATTAATAGAGGAATGAATAAAGAAGATGGGATATTGCTCAACAATAAAAAGGAATGAAATCTTGCCATTTGTGACAACATAGATGAACATATTGGATATTATGCTAAGTGAAATTAGATAGAGAAAGACAAATACCGTATGATTTCACCTATATGTGGGATCTAAGAATCCAAAATAAATTAACAAACAAGACAAAAACAGAAACAGACCCATAGATACAGAGAATAAGCTGATGGCTGCTAAAGGGGAGATGAGAGAAAAAATTTTAAAAAATATTAAAAATATATAGGCATGCATAAAAAATAGCCTAAACTGATTTTTAAAAATGAATTAATTTCCTAATATCAAAGTAGTCTTCATAGTTGATAAATTGGGAAATGTTAGAATATTAGTTGCAATAATACCTGAAATCATCACAGATCAGACAGAAATAATATTAATAAATTCCATTATTAATAAACTCTTCTTACTGGGCATTTTCAAAATTTAGAACATTATTAAACTTTCTATATTTGCAATGAAAAAAAACCCTACATTTAGTTTCATTTCTATTGTTTTGTAAAGTGTTTCTAATTAATTCAACAAAGGTGAGAGGTTGGCTTTTATTTACAAAAGCTATGAAGGGGAATATACTTTTAAATTCATTGACTCAATAGAGGAGAAAAACAGAGAAACTACTTTGAGCAAATTAAGGGAGATACTATGTTGCTCAAATGGGATAATATTATGAAAAGCAAATGAAGATTTGGGGGTGAGATTGAATTAATTGTGTGGCTTTACAAGTAATTTGAACTCTTCTGCTTCTCAATTTCTTTATTCATAAAATAAGGGTAATAACTCCTAAGTGGACAAGTTGCTGTAATGTGATTAGAATTTGCAAAAGTCATCATGTGAAAAATGATATTGAACTTTTGTTATTGATGTGTGATTTTCTGGAGTTTATTTGAGAAAACTAAGGATGATTCTCCTGGATACTTTGAAATTACAGACACAGTTGGATCTTATTTCCTGTATGAATACAGATGAGCATCGTTAAATTTTGCAGAGATGAATGAAATTTGTGGCACTTTGTTTATTGAGCGTCCTGCTATGTGGGCCATTCTGTCAGCTGTTTTACATTGTATTGTGTCTGCTAAACTGGCTGGGCAATTTAGCTGAGGCTTAATCTAGCAGGGAATTAGAATATGAAATGAAGAACCTATTTAGTACAACGATCTTGGTATAAACTTAATAGAAGTAGTATTGTATCTTGGCATATTTTGGAAGGTTCTGGTATAATATGAAAAAATATATAACTAAAATATTAAAAAATGGTACTTCCCATTTCATTTGTCACAATTGATACATAAGAGCAATAGTAGCATATGATGGGAGTCTAATATACTTTGCCATCAAATGAGAAGAACTAAGATTTGGGTGTGAATTTAGGAGTAAAGGATGAAGGAGGATGTTTAATCTGATTTAGTCTCCAGCAGGGGTCTACCTCCAACTTTGGCAAAAGCAGTTCCCTTGTGGTCCAGCTAATACATTAAGGCAGTGGTCGGCAAACCGCAGCTCACAAGCCACATGTGGCTCTTTGGCCTCTTGAGTGTTCTAATGCCACTTCTTCAAAATCGACTCTCCCAGGCCCAAAACCGACTTCTGCACATGGGCCACAAAATTTCAATCGCCCGCACATGGTATTTTGTGGAAGAGCCACACTCAAGGGTCCCAAGACCCACGTGTGGCTTGCAAGGTGAAGTTTGCCGACCACTGCATTAAGGGAACTAAATCAGAGTTGGAATCAAACTCCAGCAAATAAGTAAAAACATTTCTCTACCTCTCCTTGTTCTTTGTACATACACACTACTGAAGGATAGTTTATGGATGGATGCCTGTTTAAAAATAGATTGTGGGTTTTATATATGATACATTATCTGTAAAACAGGGACTATAATGTTTACTTAACTCATTTCCTTATCTTACATAATTGAATGAGACTTTTAGGTTAAAGGAGTTTTGAAACAATTGATTATTCAGTATAAGCCCAAGGTCACTAGTGAGAGCTTTTGGGAAAATTGCACAAAGAATAAGATAGAAATAAGCCCTCTTCCTTAGTCCTTTGTTTTTCCAGTTTTGCTTTTTCTTCAAAATTAGAGGAATAGGAAATGAATTTGTATGAAATATGTTTTTTTTTTTTCTTTTCAGAGCTCGCTTTCATTGCGACTTCAGTGACAGCAGTTCAACAGGAGAGTTGAAAGACAGTATGTGTAATTGTTAAGAGCAGGGATTTCAGAGCCAGGCTGTTGGGAGTGAGCTTTGTCTCTGCCACTTACTTTGACCTTTGACAAATCATTTGGCATCTCTGCTCCATGGTTTCCTTTATGTCAGAAAGGGTAATTCCAGAGAGCTGTTGGGAGGATTACCTGAATTATTTCATGTGCAATACTGAGCATAGTGCCTGATGCTTCCTAAATTCTCAGAAATTATCAGGCAATTTTCTTCCTCTGCATCTTATTACTGGAAAGGTAGCCATCCTTTCCCCCTCTCCCCAGGACATTTATGACAGCCTGAGCTGGTTAGCTGATTTTTGAATTTTTAGGGAGAATGTGTAAGGATATTTGAAATTAGTTCCTTAATATTTGGGGAACCAGCAGCTTATTCTCTAGAGTTGGGGCATCCTGACTCAGAAAAAAATGAAGACTTTCCTCCACCTTATTATTATATTGGAAGATGAGTTCAGCTTTGGTGGGAGGTGGAAGGTTATAATGCGTTCCATGTGACAAACTGAAATCTAATTAATCGAAGGAGCCTCTCATAGCAAGAGATTGCAACAGTCAGTATGGTTGTGCATGACTAAGGAACAGATAACCCCATGATACCCTTACGCCGTCTGGTGCCTACGTTCATTGTGTAATAAGTATGAACTAATCTCTGTAGCTAGGAGTTGAGGTTATTACACATCCTCCCCTTAGCTGAAAGTGTCAGAGCTTTAGGTTCCTTATTGATATTATGTCTAGAAGAAAGAAAGCTTTAACGAATTAAGCTAATCAGTTGCACTTTTGCTTGGCAGCCTGCTCCTTGGGAGAGAAATCCTCCCATCCCTCTCTTGTTGTCTTCCCTACCTGCTTTCCTCTGATGCCTTATATACCTCACAAATGGTACACATAGTTTAAATACAAGACATACCTCATAAATAAGAATCTTGCATTACTTTGGATTGTCTATAGAATTAAAATGATATTGATATTTATTTATTAGAGGCCCAGTGCGTGGATTTGTGCACTGGTGGGGTCCCTCAGCCTGGCCTGTGGGGAGTGGGTGGAAACTGGCTCTCTGACATCCTCGGAGGGGTCTTGGATTGTGAGAGGGTGCAGGCCAGGCCAAGGGACCCCACCGGTGCGTGATTGGGGATGGGGAGGGACCACAGGAGGGACCCAGGGCATGTTGGGCTGATCTCTCCTAGTCCCAATCAACCAGACCCCAGCAGCAAGCTAACCTACTGGTTGGAGCATCTGCCTGGTGGTCAGTGCACATCATAGCTACCAGTCAAATGGTTGAATGTGGAATGTGGAATGGCTGCTTAGGCTTTTATACATATAGATTTCACCCATAAATATTTATTGTGATCACTCTTTTAACCATTGGGATATAGTGGTAAATAAGAACAATATAGTAAAATGAGATTGAAGATATACATATAAAGAGTGATAATATCAGAAATTGATTAATTTTATAAAAAATGTTAAAAAGGCCGAGACTGGTTTGGCTCAGTGGATAGAGTGTCAACTTGCGGACTGAAAGGTTCCAGGTTCGATTCTGGTTGGGGGCATGTACTTTGCTTGTGGGCACATCTCCAATGTGGGGCGTGCAGGAGGTGGCTGATCGATGTCTCTCTCTCATTGATGTTTCTGACTTTCTATCTCTCTCCCTTCCTCTCTGTAAAAAATCAATAAAATATATTAAAAAAATGTTAAAAAGGTCAATGTGATGAAGATAGGAAGATACAAGAAAAAGACATACAGGCTAGATCATGTCTTCAAAGAAAACTCCAATAATACCAAAAATTATAACCAATACAAACTATATTCTTTGACTACCAAAACTTAATGACAACACCAAATTGAAAATTAAAATTAAGGAAAAATGTTCTTTTAAGTCATTAAAATAAGTAAGGCCAATTAGGGAAATCAAAATGCTCATTACAGAATCCATAGAAAGTAATGAAAATAACAAGCCCACGTATAAGATGCTACTAAGTCTATATTTAGAAGAATATTCATTGCCCTTAAAGCTTAGCTATTTAAAATAAAGAAGAAAAATTAAAAACTTGTTCTTCAGCCTACACAAGAAGATGAAGAAAGTGCCAAGGTAATTTAATGGAAGAAAGTTCCACACACACACACACACACACACACACATATATATATATATACACACACACATATATATATATATAAACAAAAATTTATCAAATTGCAAAACATAAATATGTGCAGTTCATTGTATACCAATGTTATCCCAATATACCTGTAAAAAACCACGTTAGAGTAGAAAAATTAATAAAGAAATAGGACATTATGCAAAAATATTCAGTATATTATGTCTAAGTGTATTTTATACATAGTTTTTTAGAAAGTAGAAATTAATGTCCAAGTGAAATTTGGCTTAACATTTCTGAAATAGCCCAAAGTAGGAAAAGTAGAAAACTACTCCTAGACGGAAAAGAAATAAACTCAAATAGGGCTGAATCCTTTCAATCTGTACTTCAATATAGCCTTAACCTCTAATTTCCATCCCTGGCCATATTGTCTCTAAGCATCAGCCAACTGAATTTTAACCATTCATTAAATTAGGACCTTATGCTTGAAAGATATTTCTCTTTACCTGGCAAAGTTCTTTTCATTGTTATCCTCACAATTCAGACAACACCCTCAGACTTGGCTAAATCTTTCAGTAAGTATTTCTCCCCCCCCCCCCTCTCTTCTTGCTGACATTAGTATCTCCTCTAGTATAGGAGCTCTTTTTCTCACCCTACATCGGTATTTGCATTTCTATTTACTTGGCCTTTTTCGAGGCAGAGAAATTGTTTTCTTTATAATCCTATTTTCTCATTATATAGGTATGACTCAAATACTAATTATATGTGGTACAAATGTGAAACACGAGCTGCTGGATACAGGGTTGATTGCTCTTCGGTGTTATTGCTTTCTTGTGCCATAAACTCTTCGGCCAGGGACAAAATGACAGGTGTCTGAAGGCTGTGAGGGTTTAAGTTTGCTTGGGCACCGGTAAGAAGAGTAACTCTTAATGACAACTCAGATGGAAGAAAGTGTGATTAAGGCAGGCAGTTTTTCCATTTCTAATAATCATCTTATGCTTATACAGCACAGGAGAGAAATATCAGCGGTCTTGTTTAGTGCAACACTCCGATATACTGTCTCTCTGAGAAAATTCGAAAGCATCCTATTTTGTGAGTTGATTTCTTATTCCAACCTGATTTGAAATATCTGCAATAACACAGCTTGCACTTCTTGATGTGTCGGAGCTGCTCAGAGTTCATTTTCAGAGCAAGCACTGCGGCTCGGCATTGAAAGTGGAATTATAAGGAAATGTGTCCGATTATCATAATTTTGTGCAACAAGACTAAGTATTTCCTGTCATCTTTGCTGAGATCTTTTATAAGTGGAGATAGATCTAATTTGTTAAAGGAGATGGGAGCAAATAAACATTCATAAGTTTTAAAACTACATAGAAGAGAGAAAGCAGGGATGATCATGGTTGCTGTTTTGATCATTAAATGCTCCTCCAGGATTTTGTCATCTTTGGTAGAAAAGTCAGTTCAAGTCTGTGAACATCAGATTCAGGCTCCTTATGTCTAAAGGAGGAGAAATGTAAAGCTGATTTCTAAGACCTTTTAGGATATGACCTTCTAGGATGGGAGAGACACATTTTTCTCTCATCTAATGGAAGGACTCTTGCATTTGATTCTCTTCATCTTGATCCTAATCAATTATTAATAATAAAAATAATGAGCCGAGACTGGTTTGGCTCAGTGGATAGAGTGTCGCCCTGTGGACTGAAAGGTCCCAGGTTTGATTCCGGTTGGGGGCATGTACCTTGCTTGCGGGCACATCTCCAGTGGGGGGCGTGCAGGAGGCGGCTGATTGATGTCTCTCAGCCATGTTTCTGACTTTCTTTCCCTCTCCCTTCCTCTCTGAAATGTCAATAAAATATATTTAAAAAAAATAATGAGAAAAAATTATCCCTGACAGGGTTGCTCAGTTGTTTGGAGCATCGTCCTGTACACTAAAAGGTTGTAGGTTTGATTTCGGGAGAGGGCACCTACCTAAATTGTGGGTTTAATCACTGGTGTTCACTCACAGTGATGTTTCTCTCTCTCTCTCCCTCTTCCTCTCTAAAATTAATTTAAAAATATCTCCTGGTGAGGACTGAAGTAAATTTTTAAATGAAAAATTATCTTTTGCATCATCTTCACAGTTAGTTTTAGTAAGTGGCATTAAGTTCAAGTCGGGATAAAACAGAGAATGCAGGGAGCAAAATATAAAGACTGTAACATTCACTCTCAACAGTTTTTCATTTTATGGTCCTAAGAAATTTCAGAATTGCACATAAGGTGTCAAAATTATGTATAGTACAGTGACTCTGGGAATTCTAAATGATCAGTGTACTGCTAAAAAATATTTTTTCTCTCGGGGACTTTTCTCATTAAAACGAATGCTTTCCCACAGTGATAAATTTTACATTTGGAATAAACTGCACATTCAGAAGTTAGAGAATTACTAATGGGCTTCGGAGGCTTTTTCTTACTGAAGTTAAAATGCTGCATTCAAGAGGAAATCTTTTAAGAGGGTGATAGATAGATGTTTGTGTTTGGAAGACAAAAGAACTTGGTGTGAGTTGTTCATCTGGAGTCTTCTCCGGAGTCTAACAGTTTCTAACTCTCCTAGTTCAGAAAACTGAACACCTGGGCAATGGAATTGAATTATATGTTTCACCTTCAACATCAATAACCTGGATGAGATTTACATTTTAGGGTAAAAATCAGAACTGTCTTAGCCACAACATTGCTTTTTTCACAGTGTTTGCAGCAAGTAAAAAATTTACATAGCATTTCAACTGTAAGTTAGAAAAGGTCAGGACAGTTGAAGTATTATTTAAATTCAGAAATGATTAAAAACAATAAATGGCACTCTTTTTTCAGTAGGTCAGGTAACTTGCAAAGGGAAGGCTCACAAGGCAACATGGAAAAACCATTTGTCTAAGAGGTTAAAAGCCTAACTTTTCCTACAGGCCTGGCCCTTTAATAACCAAGGTGGTCTGCATGCCTGCTTTGGGTACTGATGCCTCATCAGTGAAATGGGCTCATGGAATTATAGGTCAAGTCCAGTCTCTGCCAGTATTGATAACTCACCCTTCCTTTTTTAGGGAATCATTTTGCATTTGACTCAGAGGCAATGGAGATGGACAGAAGGTTCTTCTTCTTATTAAATTATTGTTTTAAAATCAGAATATTAAGATATATTTCTAGAAGTGGGATCATTTTTAACTTTTTGAGGAAACTCCACACTGCTTTCCTTAGTGACTGCATCAGTCTGCATTCCCACCAGCAGTGCACTAGGGTTCCTTTTTCTCTACATCTTCACCAGCACTTGTTGTTTGTTGATTTATTCATGGTAGCCGTTCTGGCAGATGTGGGGTAGCCATTCTGGCAGACATGGTCATTTTAATTTGTATCTCTCTGATGATTAGTGGCACTTAGCATTTTTTTAATGTTTCTTGGCTATTTCTATGTGTCTCTTTGGAGAAGTGTCTATTTCGGTGCTTTGCCCATTTTTAAATTGGACTGTTTATCTTATTTTTGTTGAGTTGTATGAGTACTTTATATATTTTGGAAATTAATCCCTTATCAGATGTGTCATTGGCAAATATGTTCTCCCATACAGTGAGTTCCCTTTTCATTTTGCTGCTGGTTTCTTTTGCAGTGCAAAAGTTTTTTATTTTATAGTCCCATTTGTTTATTTTTTCTTTTCTTTTTAAAATCTCTTGCCCTAGGTGTAATATCAATGAAAATATTGCTATGTGAGATGTCTGATATTTTGCTGCATACATTTTCTTCTAGGATTTTTATGGTTTCAAGAGTTACATTTAAGTCTTTTATCTATTTTGAATTTATTCTGTGTATGGTATAAGTTGGTGGCCTAGTTTCTTTCTTTCTTTCTTTTTTTTTTTTTGCAGATATCTGTCCCATTATCTCAACGTAATTTATTAAAGAGACTGTTTACTCCATCTTATGCTCTTGCCTTCTTTGCCAAATAAATACTAATTGAATATAATGGCTTGGGTTGATTCCTGGATTCCAGCAATCCCACTTTGAAGAATATATCCTAAGAAACCTGAAACACCAATCAGACATACACCCCTATGTCATAGCAACATTATTTACAATAGCTAAGGTA
>PVJN01031131.1:0-25091 GCA_004026805.1 Lasiurus borealis | reverse complement strand
TTCAGGAGCAGGACAATACCCAGGTGTTGCTAACGGTGACAGCCTTTCCCCCTCTCCATCATTAGGGTTAGATGTTTTATTTAATGTGAAGTGATGGGAACTTTTGCTTTATGATATTGTCAAAGATCTGCCCACATACAAAGGAGGAATGAAGTCCTTGGGCTTACCTCCTTATATCTTTTGTATTGCCTCTGTGAAAGGTTGAATGAAGCAGTTTCTATAGCCGCTGTGAGCAACAAGCCACGAAATGTTCAATGCTGACTCAACATAAACATGTCTGCAGGAGATGATTAACTGGAAGGGAAGCTAGCATCAGCAAGAAGAAATACCACACATTCAAACAGAATATGGAGTATGCCCACCGGAGTGGCTCAGCAGTTGAACCAGGAGGTCATGAGTTCAATTCCTGGTCAGGGCACATGCCCAGGTTGCAGGCTCAATCCCCAGTGTGGGGCATGCAGGAGGCAGCTGGTCGATGATTCTCTCTCATCATTGATGTTTCTATCTCCCTCTCCCTCTCCCTTCCTCTATGAAATTAAAAAAAAATTATTATATAATATATACAATGAGTGGCTAGATTATTAAGATCTCTGAACGCATAATAATCTGGCCACTCAGTGTATATCCTATACAATAAAAGGCTAATATGTAAATTGTCCCCTCAACCAGGAGTTCAACCAGCATGCAGACTGTCCAACTGCCCATGTCCCCTCTCCTTGGCCAGGCTGGCTGGACCCCACTCATGCATGAATTCATGCACTGGGCCTCTAATATATATATACATACACTGAGTGGCCAGATTATTATGCGTTCAGAGATCATAATCATCTGGCCACTCAGTGTACACACACACACACACACACACACACACACACACACACACACGAGGCCCAATGCACGAAATTCGTGCACTGGTAGGGTCCCTAGTGGCTGCCGGCTGGGCACTCCCTCCCTTCCCTTGGCCAGCACTGCCCCACTGGTTGAACTCTCAGATGAACTCTTGGTCGAGGGGATTTGCATACTATGCTTTTATATATAGGACATTTCCAAAAAAAGAATATGGAGTATTTATATGTGATATCTTCAGGAGCTGCTGCAAATAGAGAAAAGCATAATTTTATTAGGCGGAAGTAAGTATACTCTTTCTTTTCTATCCTTAGCATGAGAGATTTACTTTCTACTCTCTTGTCCATCCCCCTACAAGTACATCCATTTCACCCCAGATGATTCACATAAGCCAATTAGTTCTTAGGCATTTTTTCTGGACTCCATGGCCTGCAGATTATTTTTGGCCTTGGCGTGGGCACAGGTCCCAGGTTGGCCCAATCAAACTGTAAGGAAGGACTTACATTTGACGGTGGGGTAAGATATTCCTCTTTTCTTCTGGATTTGGTCAAGGAAACAGCCTTTTAGCTATGACTGTTACTGTCAGCTACCCCATGATGAGGAAGGAAGCCAGTTGTATAATGTCACTGGAGAGAGAGCACTTGGATCCTTGCAGATAATATTGAGCAACTGACTGCCGAGCTACATGTTTGAAGCTTGCTATGTCATGGAACATTTATTATACTGAATCTTTGTTAATATCCTACTGGCATAGGCCAGGTTGAGGTAGAATTTGTTTTACTTGTATCTACGAACTTCCTAAACTGATATACACATCTCTCTCTCTCTTTAGCCTGAAACTGATGGCCTTTTACAGCTACCAGCCAGGGCCTTTTCACCTCTTTTTAAAATATATTTTATTGATTAAAAAAATATATATATAAATTGTTGATTTTTCACAGAGGGGAAGGGAGAGGGATAGAGTTAAAAACATCAATCAGCTGCCTCCTGCACGCCCCCTATTGGGGATGTGACTATAACTAAGGTACATGCCCTTGACTGGAATTGAACCTGGAACCTTCCAATCAGCAGGCCGATGCTCTATCCACTGAGCCAAACCGGCTTTGGTTATTTTATTGATTTTTTACAGAAAGGAAGGGAGAGGGAGAGAGAGTTAGAAACGTCAATGAGAGAGAAAGATCGATCAGCTGCTTCCTGCATGTCCCCCACTGGGGATGTGTCTGCAACCAAGGTACATGCCCTTGACAGGAATTGAACCCGGGACCCTCCAGTCTGCAGGCTGATGCTCTATCCACTGAGCCAAACCGGTTTCAGCCACACACCCCCACTCTTCTTTTAATCTAGACACATCTGCCAAGGAAGAACAGAGGCAGGTTTGCTAAATCAGTCGGTGCTATGGGTGTTTTTCCCAGGATGCAGTTGTCCTGAGAGGAGAAGGAATGGGCTCTTGTGACTGAGAGATGCTATGGCTATCCATACATTTGGACCTTTGATAACCCTGAGCTGGTCTGGATTATACAAATGTGTTGCAGAGATTGGAATGCTGGATGATAGGCTTCCCCACCCATTTTTTTCATTGGCTCAATAAACAGTATTTTAATCCTGCTTTGTGCTAGACTGGTGCGACTCTCTGGTTATGTGAAAGATCTCCCAAGTATAGTGGAGAACCATGGATCACCCGATATAAGGGAGAGGCAGAGGCATCTGAGCATGAGACAGCTAAGCTATCAAGTAGAGAATGAGGAGGACTTAGAACCGGGGGAGGGATAAAGAGATGGAGGGAGGGAGGGAGGGAGAAAGAGAGAGAGAGAATGTTGTTCTAGGCAGAGATAGCAACACATCAGGAGACTGTGAGTGTTAACAGAAAACCAGAATAATCAAACCATGCTCAGAGAGTTTGGAGTTACATTTATTTTGCGCGGATCCAGAGGAAAATGTTTCTCAAATTCGGGGCCCCAACATACAGAAATTTTCCCTATTTATATGTTTTTACCTTCTTTGTCTCCCAAATATGGAATGTTTCCTGCCCATTTGCAAGTTCTTAAAGGTCCCCTATGTGCTGAAGCTTTGAGACCTCCACCAAAGGCCTGGCCTGGTGCCAGCACTGATCATTTTGTCCAGGGAAGGTTTAATGGCCTCTCGGAAGTGAGAATAGTCTTATTTTCCTTGTTATTTAAGCAAGCAAACATTTACAGAAGCCAATAGCAAGGTTAACATTTCAAACAGCAGTTTTTCTATAAGATGGATGCTTCATGAGTAGGTGAAAGCACGGTGCATGCTGGGAAATGAGGTCGGTTCAGATGGCTGCAGCTCTGTGAGAAGGAGAGAGATGTTAGCTAGAGGCTAGAGGGGTAGGTAGGGGCTAGATCATTCCGGCCTTTGGAAGTTTGCTAAGTTGTGTGTACTTTATCTTGGGACCACTGGGCCGTATTGGAGACTCTAAGCAGAAGAATCACATGACCCATGTACATTAAAAAAAAAAAAATATATATATATATTATTGATTTTTTACAGAGAGGAAGGGAGAGGGATAGAAAGTCAGAAACATCTATGAGAGAGAGACATCGATCAGCCGCCTCATGCACGCTCCACACTGGAGATGTGCTTGCAAGCAAGGTACACGCCCCCGACCAGAATCGAACCTGGGACCTTTCAGTCCGTAGGCCAACGCTCTATCCACTGAGCCAAACCAGTCTTGGCCTCATGTACATTTTGATACGCTCTGGCTGCCTCCAGGAGGTCCCGTGAATTTGAGTTCAGCAAGATTGGTTGCAAGGAGCCCGTCTAGGAGATGGTTGGCGAAGAGAAATAGAGAATTGGGATGCCCACTTACCCTCTCCTTCTCGTAACCAGGGGTTTTGATTGTGAGCGCTCCATAAGTGAAAGGTGAATGGGTAGGATGGTGCTCAGTGTGTGACTTCATTTGATAGGACAGTTGCATCATCTCAAACAAGAGACCTAAACACTCTGAGCTTTGCTTTCATCGTCTGTGAAATCACAATAAGAACAAACCCCTACCCAATAGGGTCACTGAAGAAAATGAAATAAGATACAGTGGTACCTCGAGATACGAGTTTAATTCATTCTGTAACCTTGAGGCGTAGGAAACTATGAGATGCTCGAGTCGCGGTAGACTGGTGGGTCGTGTGCAGCCGGCTGATCCGTGCAATTACTCCTATCTCAAATGTTGCTCGTATTTCAAAGCAAAAACCGCTCGCTCGACGGCTTGTATCTCAAAAATCTCGTATGTTAGGGCACTCGTATCTCGAGGTACCACTGTATATTTACAGCTCTTGACACCTGCCTCTGAAGCATGCTAGCCAGTATAATAATTAATGCCTAGCCTATTAAGCATGCATGCAAGAGGCAGAAGAATGAAGGCAGAGAAAGAACTTTCTATGAGTTCCTTCGCAGTCTCGGGAGCTATAATCAGGGTGTTACCATACTTTATGTGGGAGCAGGGCTGGTATTTATGGTATGGGCAACACATTTCGAATTCTGGCAGCAGAACTTCCGCCTGAGGCATGGCCACAGGCGGGGTTGGGTCCCCTCCATTTTCCGCCCATAAAGAAGCCTTGTATTTGTATGGCGCTCATTAAAGGAGCTAATGAGAGGAGCTAATCAAAGGCTGATGAACTGATTCATGGAGATGGATTTCTCCAGCCGGAGCCTGGAAGGGAAGAGCGGATTTTTTCCCGCGGCCTGCGTGAGCAGCTATTTTTAGTCGGCAGGTGTTGCAGCTTTTATGAGGCGTTTGGCAGGGGTTCCTCTTCTTCTGTTTCATCAGAAATATGTCACTTTCATCCCCCGCGTTCCAGAAGCATGCCGCTTTGTGTGTGCTGCGGAGGACAGGGGACTGTGGGAAAGCAGAGTGCAGGACAGATGCATGAAGTGCTTAGCACAGACCTGGCCCCGCGGGAAATGGGTGGTACATCAGAGAGCAGCTAGGCCTGGCACCACAGAGCGTGGGGGGCGGAGGGCGAGGGCAGGGACACCTGGAGGCCCTGTCTCTGCGTTCCTGGAGAGAATGTGTGCTTTCGGCTCCCTCCCTCCGGATCAATCCCTGGACTTGGAGCCTTGGTTTATCATGTCAGATATCATATCAATACCGATTAGTTAGGGAAGAGGCAGTCAGTTTTCTCTGACTTCAAAACAAACAACCTCTCTATCCTCTCCCCTCCTCTCTGTAAAAAATCAGTAAAAATAGATTTAAACACAAACAACCCGCTCCCCATCATTGGGTGGGAGTGCAATGACTGAAAAGGGGGCCTTCGGGGATCACCGCAGCGCACGGTTCTGGGCACTGGGTCTCCGGAGCAGTGGTTTCCCCTGGTCAGCTTCTCACCACGCGTTAGATATTTGCCGGAGGTGGAGACAGCGTAAGCCACAGATACTCGTTCCTCCGTGAGATGCCGTGTGCGTAGGTCCTTGATGAAGACAAGCCTGGTATTGCTTCCTGGAGAGCAGCAGGGGAAGTCAATCAGATACACCAATGGGGAGCCGTGCATCCTCTGGGCCTAGGGATGGTGACCCCAGTACTGCAGAGGGGTTGGAGGCAGTTAGGCAGCTCCCCTTTCTGTAGCTCCTCTCCCCCTATCCCCCTCTAAGGTTTTAAAGAAATGGGCTCACACGGTGTGGGCAGGCGTGTCCAGAATCTGCAGGTGGGGAACTCAGGAGGATTTCTGTTACAGACAACATTCCTTCACCAGGAAACCTCAGTGTCTGCTCGGAAGGCCTTCAGATGATGCGATGAGACCCATCTTCGTTAACAGGGGTAAGTCAGCTTTCCTTAGAATCAACTGATGGTACATGTTAAGCACATCTTCAAATGATGAGATGAGACCCATATTCGTTAATGGGTAAGTCAGCTTTCCTTAGAATCAACTGGTGGTACGTGTTAAGCACATCTTCATAGCAACTTCTGGACGAGTGTTTTGCCAAATAACCGGGCACCATAACCTCAAGAAGCCGCCACACGAAATTGGCTGTCACAGTGACAGTGATGATGGCGTTGAGAGCCCTCGGAGGTGCTGGCGTTACCGTGTGTCAGTCACTGTGCCAAGTGCTCTGTGATTATTGTACTGTTAAAAGCTTTTAAGCTGTTATCTCCGTTCTAAAGATGGAGAGGCTGCTAACTTGCTCAGAATCTCACAGAAACAGAGTGGCCTGGTGTGGCCTGGGTTCATCTTGGTGATGGCGTGTTCTAGGCAGCAGATAGAGTGGATACCATTTCGTTTCCTCCCAGGACAGAAGCCTAACTCGAGGTAGGATGCAGTGTGTTTTCTCACGTCCTTGGGAGTTCCAAGATCATAGCTGGGTCCAGAACTTGGACTTGGCTGCTGCATCATCTTGTGGCTTTAATTATTTCCTCTGAACTTTATATTTTAGAGACGGGGTCTCTCTAGGAAGAAGGCAGGGCTCACATCCTCCCATTCCAGTTAAGTGCCCCAGAAAGGGGCTTTGCTCTTAGCCTCCCTATAGCAATCCCACAAAATGACTTTGACTTTGATAGGGGTATGTAGTATTCTTTAAAAAAAAAATACCTACTCCTATTGATTTCAGAGTGGAAGGCAGAGGGAGAGAGAGAAACATCCATGATGAGAGAGAATCATTGATCGGCTGCCTCCTGCATGCCCCCACACTGGGGATCGAGAGCCCTCAACCCGGGCATGTGCCCTGACTGGGAAGCTAACCGTGTCCTCTTGGTTCATAGGTTGATGCTCAGCCACTGAGCCACGCCGGCTGAGCTGTGTGGTATTGTTGGGCTAAGTTCTAGGTCCAGCATGTTCACCCATGTGGTGGTACCTCCTAGGTCTCAGGTCTGACTCTGGGTTGAAGGGCTTGGGGGTTGGTGAGTTGGGGACAATGATGGAAACCGCACTAGGACAGGTGGAGTGAGGGCACTGCTACCCCCGGGCCTCCCGTCCTGACACGTGACCATGGGAAGGAAATTCCCAAGGGGATACCTCTTGGACTGGATGAGCCGTGGCTTTTCTGAGTTTCCTAGCTATAGACATATCTTGAAGCTATCTTGTGGGAGCACTGTTTTTAGTGCGTTGGCCTGTTTGAGTGGGAAACCCAGCCCTAAAGTATTTAGAATTTGAATATGGAATTTTAAATGTCTCCCTTTGATTAAAGCACAGGACTTAAGCACATTTCTTTCCAAGCTTTAACGCTAAATTAGCTTCCCAGTAGGTACCTGAACAGCAAAGGTGTCTTAGGGAAGGTAATGGTGCAACCTGTTGCTCACATCACTTCACCACTTCTAACTGCCAGTCATAGTCCACCTTGCAATATGGTTGTTTGTATTCCAGTCTTATCTTCCTACAATCTCATCTTCCTTTCTTAGCGGGCAGGGTGCCAGCTTATCTCTCTGAGTGACTCCTTTCACTTCCTCGCAGATTTCTGTTGCAGAGGGCACTCCGTAAGCGCTTTTGAGCAAGTGGATGAATGTAAGTCATTACGGAGTAAAATACTCCATTGTGTGCTGTGCGCAGAGAGTTCTCTGGGGTAACATTTTAAAGGGGCATGGCACAGAATAGAGGTTAAGGGTCAGATGGCCTAGCTTTGAATCCTTTACCCCCACCCTTTATCCCTTTCTGAACCTTCATACCCCCATCTTTCAAGGAGATGATCATAGTATCAACCCCACAGAGGTCTCTGAAGTTCTATTGTAAGTTCCTGGCTACAGTTAGTATTCAGTAAACATGAGCCGTTGTAATTATTGTTGGTATTTGGTTATCTTTGATGCTGAAGACGTACCTGGCCCCGTTTGAACCTGGCAAGCCTTTGATTTAGTTATGCTTTTCATTCACTGTCCCTCTATCACATATTGGCACGTAAGTCTATTCTTGCTTGCCTTGCAAAAGTAACGTCTTTCAAAAAAGAGTTGGCTCTTTTTTTCTTTTATTCAAACCATGTTATCATGTATCTTTAAAAAAAAACAACACATTTTATTGATTTTTTACAGAGGAAGGGAGAGAGATAGAGAGCCAGAGACATTGATAAGCCACCTCCTGCACACCCCCTACTGGGGATGTGCCTGTAACCAGGATACATGCCCTTGACCGGAATCGAACCTGGGACCTTTCAGTCTCCAGGCCGACACTCTGTCCACTGAGCCAAACCGGTTTCGGCTTATCATGTATCTTAACAAAGCTGTCACAAAAACAAATACACACAATACAGTGGTCCTGTACAGGTAGTGGTCTTCTAAGGACCCCCGTCTGTGGAAGGTAGCATGCTAAAGCTGGGGCTGGTTTGCTTTGATGATCCCAGATGGATTTTCACGGTGCCCGTGCCCCCTTTCTCTCTCAGCTCATGGTTGCTGAATAGCTAATCCCCACCCTGTTCATTCTCCTGTGGTTCGGTCACTTCCTGGCTACCATTTGAGCATCCTTACGGCCCAAATGCACCTGACTCATCCGGAGGGGCCGTTCCCTCGCACGCAGATGTCGTGAAGGCGGAGAGAGAGAGAAGGGACAGTGGAGTGTGCCAGGCTCCTCTGGAATCTTCTCTGGAACCCTCTCTGGATCCCCACAGTGGGGAAGACAGGAATTGCCTGCGGAGGTCTGGAGCTTCACCACATCCCACATAGTCAAAGGAGCCACGTCTAGAGGCAGTTATCTGCTTAATTGTTGCTATTGTGGGGAAAAAACATTACTTTTTTTTTTTTTTTACTATTGTTGCCTAAAACATTTCCAGTTTTTCAACCGTCATTAT
Organism: Lasiurus borealis; assembly: GCA_004026805.1. NCBI lineage: Eukaryota > Metazoa > Chordata > Mammalia > Chiroptera > Vespertilionidae > Lasiurus > Lasiurus borealis. Next base: position 16,523 of record PVJN01031131.1, on the reverse strand, counting down.
CTGTCCCACAGAGAAGAAAACCAATGCAACAGAGCAAGTGGCCACGCTGAGACTTGAGTTCAGTTTTGTCCTTAGAGTCTGTCATCTTAACCACGACACTGTGCGTGCAGAAATGGCAAAAAAGAACACTTTGGAGAGCTTCTTGTGGTCTGTCCCCGGATAAATGAATGAACTTCACCCCAATTTAAGGTGAACAATGATGGAAGAACCAGATCTCAGACAGATGGGGGCTTTTCTTCTGGTCAGACCAGGCCATTCACACACTCATTTGTAGCAGCTTACTTTGTGATTTCATTGAGTGCTGTGTGAATCGTGTCTTTTGAAGAACAATACCAAGTTGTTTTTTTTTAATATATTTTATTGATTTTTCACAGAGAGGAAGAGAGAGAGATAGAAAGTCAGAAACATCAATGAGAGAGAGACATCGGTCAGCCGCCTCCTGCACGTCCCACAGTGGAGATGTGCCCGCAAGCAAGATACATGCCCCCGACCGGAATCGAACCTGGGACCTTTCAGTCCGCAAGCCAACGCTCTATCCACTGAGCCAAACCAGTCTCTGCAATGCAAAGTTTTTAGAAAGTGAAAAGACCACATGGGACTTCCAGAATTTAAAATATATTTTTATTGATTTTTTTACAGAGAGGAAGGGAGAGGGATAGAGAGCCAGAAACATCGATGAGAGAGAGACATCCATCAGCTGCCTCCCGCACGCCCCCTATTGGAGATGTGCCCACAACCAAGGTACATGCCCTTGACCAGAATCGAACCTGGGACCTTTCAGTCCACAGGCCGACACTCTATCCACTGAGCCACACCGGTTTTGGCGGGACTGCCAGCATTTAGAATAACTGAGGTTGGTCCATGTTTTCCTTTGGAGGCAGTTGGCGGTTGTGAACGTCAGGAGACTCCTCTGATCCGGTTTGGCTGGGATTCCTGGGCCAGGCAAGGAGTGAGGCCCCACCCCCTCAGGTCCACACCCCTAGCCTCCCTGCGGGGCTTCTCAGAAGGGGCTGCTTGGAGGGAGAGCCAGTTGTAACAAAACCAGTTTCTATGTTGATTTTCCACTAATGTTCTCAGGGCAGCGGTTCTCAACCTGTGGGCCGCGACCCCTTTGGGGGTCCAAAGACCCTTTCACAGGGGTCGCCTAAGACCATCGAAAAATGCAGATATTTACATCACGATGCATAACAGTAGCAAAATGTCATGGTTGGGGGTCACCACCCCATGAGGAACTGTATGCAAGGGTGGTGGCCGTAGGAAGGTTGAGAACCACTGCTCTAAGGGCAGGCTCAGAACTTGCTTGATTTCTGCCTTTTGAGCTTTATAACTAGGCCTTGCAGAGACATTACTGATGCTTGTGCAATGAATGTGAGAGAGATGGCAGAGGCTGAGATGCAACCCTTATTTCCTCAAGAAAATCAGTTCCTTCCTTCTGCCTTTCGCTCGCAATGCCTCTTAGATCACGCAAGATCTGCACACAGTGTGAGGCGTTATAAACCCTGCATATTTATAGCTTAAACTATTTCTCAGTGCATGCCATATTTAATACATATATCAGCCCCTCTACCTCTACTTTCTTCTTACCCACAAAAGCAAGCCTTTTGTGGAAGCACTCTACATTTTATTATTGTAGAAAAACCAATAGTCTCCCAAACCACATCATACTAGAGGGATGCCCATTTTCTCCCAAGCATATAGAAATTTTTTTGGAAGAAGTTATATCCACACTCACAGTATTTCTGTTGAGCCTATGTGTCTGGTGATGTCATGGTTGCCATAGAAATTAATCGCCCCCCCTAAAAGAATAGTGGGGAATATAAACCCATGCAAATTACCCCCAACTGGAGTTGGAGCTGCCCTCAGGGTTTATGAGGGATTTCAGGAAAAAGAAAAAAAAAGGAAAAAAAAAGGGTGTTTCCTCTTCCATGGAAAGAAGAAGGAGAAAGCAGCTTTTGTGCTCGGATTGGATTGTCTGGCCTCTCCCGTCCCCTGGCGAGCGCCAGGAGGTGGTGGGCCAGCCAGGCCTCCATTCCGGGGGACAGAGAGGGCTCTTGTGATGGCTCCTCGCAAAATACCCTTGGGCCTGGTGGGGCTCGCGGCTCTGTGACTATTCCGCCTTCAGATCCTAAGTCGCAGGTGCACTTTCTTGGGGCTCAGTGCTCGCTCGCTGCTTTGGAAGATGTTTTACTGCACGGGCTGTGACCTGGGTCTTTTTTTTTCACATGGAGGTGGAATTTGCCACCAATTTCTATTCCGTAGGAATAACAGGAGTGGAAATTATTGTGAAGGGTTGACTGTTGGTCGGGGTTCTGTGGAGACAGAGCAGGGCATTGTGGAGGGAAATTCATGAACTGCAGGGAAAGGGCTCGGAAGGCAGTGATTTCTGAAATGTAAATCATGTGGAGCAGTGCCGTTTGGCACCTGGGAACGAGTTTGCCATTTAACCTGCTTCTTGTAGGTCAAAGCACGTAGCTTCCAATCCTTTCTCTCCCCCCACCTCTCTCTCTCTCTCTCTCTCTCTCTCTTTCTCTCTCTCTCTCTCTCGAATTTTTATTGGCTTTCCTTTTTAAATACAGCCATTTAGAAATATGGTACAGCCGAAACCGGTTTGGCTCAGTGGATGGAGCATCGGTCTGCAGACTGAGAGGTCCCAGGTTTGATTCTGGTCAAGGGCATCCCCAGTAGGGGGCGTGCAGGAGGCGGCTGATGGATGTTTCTCTCTCATCGATGTTTCTAACTCTCTATCTCTCTCCCTTCCTCTCTGTGAAAAATCAATAAAATATATTAAAAAAAGAAAAAGAAATATGGTACAGGCATACAGAACCATTCCTGATTGGAATATTTCTTACAGAAAAGCTAGTGGAAACCTGGCCAGGTGGCTCAGCTGGTTGGAGTATTGTCCCATATACCAAAAAAGTTGTGGGTTCAATTACCATTCAGGGCACACAACTAAGTTTATGGGTTCCATCCCTGATCTGAGCAAGTAATTGATGATTCTCATTCTCTCTCTCTCTCTCTCTCTCTCTCTCTCTCTCTCTTCTTTCTCCTTCCCTCCCTTCCTTTTTAAAATCAAGAAAAGCATATCCTCAAATGAGGAAAAAAACAAAGGCTAAAGGAAACAGGTTGATATGGTGGAGGTGTTTTTAACTAGAACAATTCAAGGACTTATATTAAGAAGATATTCTGTGATAGTATTGAGGAGACAAATTTTGGTCAGTGATTATCTGATAATCTTGAAGGTTTACATTTTAAGGTAGAATTAATAGTCACAAAGAGAAGCCTCAATAATTCATGTATAGTTTATCTCAATTTGTCGAAGACCTTTTCTTAAAAAGTCACTTGGAAAAGTGAATTCCGGTTTCAATAAGTGTGAAGTTACTTTTGGTCGAATTCCCGGCCCAATGATGCAAATTAAAATTTATCACGCTGGGACAATAATTTGGTCGCACAAGAGTAAAACAAGCTATTATATTTAATGGTGTCACTGACATGGAAGGGATTCTTTCTGATACTGTGATTACAACAGATTTTGTGTGTTTCACTGGGTGAGAAGATACGCCCGTCAGAGTTACCATTTACCGGTGCAGAGCCCTCTGGCAAGAAGGCTCCCTGAAATCCAGTGGGATAAGTTGGTGTCACAGGACCAGAGGAAAAGTCAGGGCTTATTATTTTGGTTCAGAGACCAATCTCACTGCTCTCTAAATCTCCACTTGCTTTGAAAGCAGCTCCAGTCTCTCCCCATAAACGTTCAGGAGTGGTCACCCAGGCCTCGCCATCTCCCAGGCCCCTCCACTGCTGGCTTCCTGTCCTTCTGCAGCGAGGCCCTGGCCCCTCCACCTGCCTGAGTCCAGGATGCATTGCCCAGAGGAGCTGAGTCCTTGACATTTCTTCTGGCCAGTTCCCACCTGCCCCACAGCTGGGCCTACTCTTGGGAAGTAAGAAGGAGGATGGCCCAAACCGGTTTGGCTCGGTGGATAGAGCTTCGGCCTGCAGACTGAAAGGTTCCGGGTTTGGTTCCGGTCAAGGACACGTGCCTTGGATGCGGGCACATCCCCAGTGGGGGGTGTGCGGTAGGCAGCTGATGGATGTTTCTCTCTCATCAATGTTTCTGACGCCCTATCTCTCTCCCTTCCTCTCTGTAAAAAAATCAATAAAAATATATTAAAAAAATAAAAAGAAAAACAAAAGAAGGAGGATGTTTCGTCCTGATAATACAGAGGTACCTCGAGATACGAGTGCCCTAACATACGAGATTTTTGAGATACGAGCCCTTGAGCGAGAGATTTTTGCTTTGAAATACGAGCAACATTTGAGATAGGAGTAATCTCGCGGATCGGCTGGCTGCACACGACCCACCAGTTTACCGCGACTGGAGCATCTCATAGTTTCCCACGCCTCAAGGTTATGGAACGAATTAAACTCGTATCTTGAGGTACCACTGTACTCAGGTCAGAAGACCCAGAACAAGGGTGGCAGGGTCCCGAGGGCGGGGGCAGAGTTTAGAGTGCTGGCTTTGCCGGGACACATTTAGTTGTTCCAGCTGGGATTTGTGCATATCTTGGGGTAGCTTTGTCTGAGTGGGTTTCAGTACTGAGTTCCGAATGTTGCGTTTATGACCGTGTCACCTCCCCTGCCCCCCAGCCCAACTGCCAAGGCACCTTGGCTTACGTTGTTAGACAACGTCAGAATTTTTTTTTTTTAAACAATTTCACAGATAGGAAGGGAGAGGGATAGAAAGTCAGAAACATCGATGAGAGAGAGAGACATCATCGATCAGCCGCCTCCTGCACGCTCCACAATGGAGATGTGCCCGCAAGCAAGGTACATGCCCCCGACCAGAATCGAACCTGGGACCTTTCAATCCACAGGCCGACACTCTATCCGCTGAGCCAAACCGGTCTCGTCAGGATTCGCTTTTGTAGCCAGGCCCTGTGTCCTCCCCAAACCCTGGCATCTGTCTCTTTCACTTCTCCAGTTCTCCCAGATGTGCCCGGAGATGCTCGCACTCTAGATGGAGATTTGATTCAAGTGTGTTTTCCCTCCGAGAGGGCCTCTCCGCCTTCATGTAAATCAGTGGATGCAGAAAGGCACTTGTGAGGACAAGTGTCCTTAGCTCTCCGCCCCAGACAGATCCGAGTCTCACTTCAGCCCAGCCACGCACCGCACGTAATTTTTTGCATTTCTTTCTTTTCCTCGGGGGCTCTTTGGCGTTCTTATGTTTAAACAGCAAGGCACGCGATGCTAAGATTGCCTGGGTGTCGGGACCTTGATCTTCCACCGTGTCCAATTCAGCTTCTGATACCCAAAGTTCCTCTAAGACTTTGGAGCACGTTGGAATCCAAAGTATCTTTATCCCCTCAGTTTCCTGAGAAGTGCCAGATGGAACAGATTTACAGTGTATAAACCTGGAAACAGAACAGATGCCCTACTGTGGAGTTTCTGGAAGAAGAAAAAAAAAAAAGAAGCAGGGAGGAGATGATTTATAAAGTAGCTACAAGATTGTACTTACGTTCGCATTACTTTCCTACTTTAAAATTAGGGATGTTCCCCCTTTAGTTTAGCCCAGGCAGGCCGGACCAGGCCAGCTGAGTGGGCATCGGTCCTGGTTTCAGTGTTGCCTTCATCTGTCCCACAGACCCATGGTTCCATCCACCCCGGAAGGATGCTGACACAGAGGAAAACGAGCATGCGCTGCCTCAGTTGACCTGGCCTGGCCAGGCACGCACAGTGGGCGCTCTTTAACTCTGCTGATTGAAGCGCCCCTGCTGGCGATTAGTCTTGGCAGCTGAAGCTGGTAGAGAGGAGGTGGGCAATGGCACGCAGGGAGGATGCAGGGGAATCATTTTTCATTCCCAAAAATGAGTGCAGCGGGGGAGAGAAATCCATAACAGCACATCGCTCTTTTGCTGGGCTCATTGCTTTTGATCTCTTTTAAATGGATTTGCTGAATATCCAGAGGGACAAATAAAGGGATGCAGGCATCGGGAGCAGGCAGAAGGCACTTTCTGTTGAAATGCTGGTGGAGGATGGAGTTCTTTTAATTCTGAGGGTCATCTGGGACGCTTCATTTATACTAAGACTGTGTGTGTTGTTTTTCTGTTTTGATTTTTTTTTTTTTTTGGTTTAGATTATGTGTGTCATCATCTATAAACTTTTCTTAGTGATACAGTAATGGCCACCTGTATTTGAACGTGTATGGTGTCCAATGACCTAACGAGAGAGCATCAAACTTGGTCCCTGGTCACAGTTTCTCTCCTCCTATATTTTAAGATCTGATACCCATCCACATGCTGGCTGTGCTGTTTATATTTGTTTTTTTTTTTTTTAAATTCTAGACTTATCTTTCTGATTTATAAATTCCATGTTAAAAGAAGTTTTTCCTACAGTAGAACGAAAACCCCAGTACCTCTGGAGAAATTCTGTCTTTAGAATCTTATTTTTAGGCTTTTGTGTTTCAGATGAGAAAACGTATTGGAAAGGCTCTCTGCTATTTTAAAATGTTCAGAAGCAAATTAGCCTCACCGTGTTGTTTACACTCAGGGTAAAGCCCTAACTATTTTTCTTCTCCTTCTGTTTCTAAGACAAAGTGAAGAATGTTTGCAGAGTAGGGGTGACAGACTTGATGAAACCCTGGAGTCCAAACCAATCGATAATAATAGCAAAGCCAGTAGCAACTACCACAATAATGAGCCTTCAAGAATCAAAGGATCTAAACCAGGAATCAGAAAGATGTCATCTGGTTGTGAAATGCCTACTTACCTCTAAGCCAGTGATTTTCATTCCGTTCGTTCATACAATACGCTTTGCTGTTGGAAATTATTGATTCTGTTGCCAGTAATGCAACAGATTAGCTTTTGGTTCAGAAACAGATTCATTGCATCGAGTGAGTTGTTCAGGTGGCACTGAAGATTCGAGTCTCTGTTTAAACCATAGATATTTAATCCTATTCCTTGTTTTCTTGGAGTTTTCTGAATGAAAACAGCCTCTCCCTCTCCCCCAATAGGGATTCATATCCATGTATATCTGAGAATCATTCATAGAATTAACATGACTCAATAGTTATTGTTGATCACCCAGGAGTTAGCTAAACAGACTTTCTTCCTCATCATCATATCATTTGCATAAGTTACCTTCTATTTGAATACCTACTAGGTGCCAGGCATATCTCCTTCTCAAGCATCATCTTCAAGGAGAAACAATGATAGAAAGGCTCATAACATGTGCATTTTATAAAATTATCATTTAATTCTTTCAGCAACACTCTTGACATATGTTTTGCCAGATATTGTTATTTGCCACTAGTGCCTTAATCACTTGTTTAAGATCACACAACTAGTATATGGTATGGTGAGGATTTTGAACTCAAGTTTCACTTAAAACACCTGCTCTCATTCTGGGATTTGGATCTAATTCTATTATTGCTACAGAATATGAATATTTAACATGAATGATATAAGCACTGTGAGTTTAAGTATTGTAATATCCAAGAAAAAGAGAGAGAATAAATTTTTATATGTGTTATCTAGAGAGCCACACCAGTTTGACATAAAATGTTTTGATTTTTGAGGGTGTTTAGGACTTCATGTCATGTGAGGGAGTTTAAATTTTTAATAGTGACCACCAATTAATTTTTCCCTTTTCTTGATGCAACTTCCATTTTATATAGAACAGCTCATTCCATTTTTATTATCTATTTTTATTTACAAGATTTCATTTCATTGGGCCACTTATCCTATATAATAAAGAGATAATATGCAAATTGACCATCATGCCATTGCACAAGATGATTGCCCTATGTGGTCACAAGATGGCCACCACAAGATGGCCGGCAGGGGAGGGCATTTGGGGGCAACCCGGCCATCAGGGGAGGACAGTTGGGGGTAGTCAGGCCTGCAGGGGAGGGAGAGCAGTTGGGGGAGACCAGGCCTGTAGGGGAAGGCATTTGGGGGCAATCATGTTGGCAGGGGGCAGTTAGGCATCTATCAGCTGGCAGGGGTTTGGTTAGGGGGCGATCAGGCTGGCAGGCAGAAATGGTTAGGGGCAATTAGGCAGGCAGGCAGGCAGGCAGGCGAGTGGTTAGGAGCCTACAGTCCTGGATTGTGAGAGGGATGTCTGACTGCTGACATTCAGACAACCCCTGTGGGGGTCCCGCATTGGAGACGGTACAGGCTTGACTGAGGGACACCCCCCCCAAGTGCACGAATTTTGTGCCCTGAGGCTTTAGTATTTTGTATAATTTAAGAATAATTTATATATCATTCAGCTTTCTGGCATCTATTGAAGTGTCAGTGATTATAGTTTCCATCATTGAAATTGTTATTTCACAGAATCAAAATTTGGTGTTAGGATTGAAATTTTACCAGGTAGGTGTAATTCTTTTATCAATGGTTAGTCATTGCCAGTTTTGTTTGACTATTTCTACTACATCTTATTTTCTAAGGCTTGTTTTAGCCATTGTGATTTTTGTTTTACTGGTGGCCCAGTGCATGAATTTGTGCACCTTGAAAGGAACTGTGTGCCGCAAGGCTGTGGTGGGCACAGGGGTGGGTCTCGGACCCTCCTCTGCACCCCCGTCCAGCCCCTCTCGTGGCAGTCCCCCATCCTATCTCTGCCAGAAGCCCCACTCCTGCCGCTGCCGCTCCCATGTACTGATGGGACTGTCACCACCCCCCTTCCTCCCACACACACCTGCTAAAGGTGCAGAGCAATTGGGACTGGTGCCAGTAGCGTGAGCGAGCTGGGCTGGCACCATCAGGGAGTGCGAGTGGCAGCTGCTGGCCCTGATCAACCCTCAGGAGCAGGGGGAGGAGGAGAAGCCCTGAGGGGCAATCAGCTCTGGCTGTGGGTGAGGGCATGGCTGTTGCCAGCAGCAGGTGGCAGAGCCGGGTGGGACTGTGGTGCCCAGGAGCAAAGAATTTTCAATAAGCACCAGAGTCTCGCCCTGATGACAGTGAGGGGCATCCTGCCTTGGTCTGGTGCCCCCACTCACCTGCTCAAGCATCCCATCATGGCCAACACCCACCATGCTCTGTGCGCACCCTCTGGTGGTCAGCGCATATCGTAGTGACCGATTGGTCAATGGTTCCGCCGTTCAGTCTATTTACATATTAGGGTTATATATAGATAGGTATTACTTATTTTTACTACTAATGAGTTAATTTGGGAATGAATTAAAACCTTTATAGCCAATCCATGAGAAAATTATGATCAGTTTCTCTTAGTCCACAATTTATCCTTTGTCAAAATGTCATATCAGTGTCAAGTTCTTTCAAATTCTTGCACAATCAATAGTCAAGTGCCTCTAAAACAACCTTTTCTGTCAAATATACTGATCTTATAATTGACCCATTTTGGATTGAGTCTTTGAAGATCTTTTTAATGGATTTCTAAAATTCAGAGGGCTTCATTTCAAATTTCATTGGAATATAATAAATGCAACTCTAAGAAAATTATTTGATAAGCCATTATAGATGTTGATATTTCATTTTGGGACCATATCTGTGGAGGGACCCTGAACACGCTTACTGAACCAATTTAAAACTGGTTGTAATTTTTCTAATATATAAACTTGCCAGGGTCTCCAATGAAGTCCTAGTTTATAAATTGGAATTTAGGTAAGTGACACAGTTATCTCTGTCACATGAGTATTGTTATCAGGTGTGGTCTTAACATTCTCTGCTCTACCTTTGATTGAATTTAAAAAAATTGGGAATTTTTAAAAATATATTTTATTGATTTTTTATAGAGAGGAAGGGAGAGAGATAGAAAGTCAGAAACATCGATGAGAGAGAGACATCTATCAGTCGCCTCCTGCACGCCCCACTGTGGAGATGTGCCCACAAGCACAGTACATGCCCCCAACCGGAATCGAACCCGGGACCTTTCAGTCCGCAAGCCGATGCTCTATCCACTGAGCCAAACCGGTCTCGGCAAAAATTGGGAAATTTAATGTCAGGAAAAATTGGACAGATTGAAAGAATACCACTTGTTAAGACTATGGACGATGATGTCAATGTGAAATTTCATGTGAAGTTCTTTATGGGTTTAAACACACAGCAGAGGTAGGTCATTGAAATCATCTTGTGATGGAAATGGCCTAGAGTTGACTCTATTATAATATTCTATCGAGTAGGAATCTTTTCATTCTCTTATTTCAGTGAACATGGAGGTGACTTACCACATCCAAACCATGTAAAGGCTTCCCATGTTGGTGGGCCTGAAAATGTTCTTGAACCCTAGTTTGTGTCCAATCATTGGTTGTGCTGATACCGGAAGGAGGGCCTTTAGCTTTCCATCACGTTTGGTCATCCATCCGCCTTCAGTGGTTTCCCTTTTGCCTCCCTTCCACGTGGCCCGATGAACATCAATCAGAAGTAAAGAGGGTCCTTCAGACTCTCTAAGCATCAGTCACAGCAACACAACCTTGGCCACCACACCTCCATGAGAGGGTTCCTTCACCGTCCACAGAGCCAGTCTCCTCAGGGGGTTGTGGAGTCTACCTTGGCAGGTGTGAGAAATGCCCTGAAAATCGAGGTGTTCATTATTGTTTATTTCTGAAAAGTAGCCTAAATGGCCATCCCAAGATAGTTTTCTGTGATTATGTTTGGTCTTCTTGTTCGATATTGAACAGGGACAATGATAGAGAATTATTTCTGTCATGAACTTAGTCCAGTTTTCTGGCCTCTTTCTTATCACATTGCTTCATACACGTTGTCTGTATCCACGATTGGCAGTGGAAAGGCATTCGTAAGGAAAAGATAACGGATCTGGCTGGGGGAAGGGACAAATCCCCGAGGTCAAAGTTGTGAGGTCAACTATCAAACTCCATTGCCAATGTAGTATCAGTTCTGTTGTTGGGCTGCAGTTGGGAAATGCTATGTTTGGTTGAAAAGTTCAAAAGGTTGTGAAACACACTGAGAAAATTTTACATACTGACAGACCCGTGCATTATTTTTGTTTTATTTCCTGGAAAAAAAAAAGTTGTCAACCTTGTTTCTTATGATCTGCCTGTGCCAACACACAGACACACACACACACGTAAACACAAGCACACGGTGAGAATAGATTATAAATGTAAGCACATCGTAAGCATTTGTTGATTTGTTTCAGCTTACTTTACTGCCTGCCATCTTTACGGGTGCATCTGCTCTAGGGAGAGGATGCCTGCATACAAACAAGGCAAATTTAACGAAACGGCACTGGATTCCGGTTTTAAAGAGTGATTTGTAAGCAGTTTTTGAGATGTGATTCTTATTTTTGTATGCAGCTATGCTTACACGTGATTCGGGTTATGCTGCCTAACCGGAAAGTTTTTTTTTTACCATGTTCCGAAATGGTCTGTTGCCCTGAAAAAATGTGGCCGATTCCACCTCGGACAAGGTACGGCAGGTTTGCGGGTGGGAGGCAGAGCTGAGACATCCCTCTGGGCAGGGCACTTGGGCTCCCAGGGACAGCACTGGTCCTATCCACGGGTCACTTGGCAACTTGCCCTGTCCATCCCTCATGTGACCGATCTCAGGAGGATACAAGATCGGCTCTCCTCAAATCATGTATAGACTGGTTTGTTTCTATTTGGAAAGATCTACTACAATAGACAGTATGTTTCTACTTGTTTGAAGTTTTATTTTTTTTATTAAACGTAACAGTCACAGATTTACTATTTATTTAGTACTTGCTACATATGTTATATCTCTTAATCCTTATAACATCCTGCATCATAGGCAGAATTTATTACTGTTTTACATATGAGGAGGTTATTATTTAGGGATTGTAACTGTTGTATTATATATGAGTTACATATATATACACATATACATTATATACATTATATATTACACTAGAGGCCCAGTGTACAAAATTCGTGCAGGGGGGGTGTCATTCAGCCTAGTCTCCTCCCTTTCCAATTTGGGACCCCTTGAAGGATGTCTGACTGCTGTCGGACATCCCTCTCATAATCCAGGACTGCTGGCTCCCAACTGCTCACCTGCCTGCCTTCCTGATTGTCCCTAACCGCTTCTGCCTGCCAGCCTGATCACCCCCTAACCACTCCCCTGCCAGCCTGATTGATGCTTAACTGTTCCCCTGCCAGCCTGTTTGCCCCTAACTGCTCTCCCCTGTGGGTGTGGTCACCCCTAACTGCCCCCTGCAGGCCTGGTCACCCCCAACTTCCCTTCTCTGCTGACCTGGTCATCCCTAACTGACCTACCCTGCAGGCTTGATCATTCCCAACTGTCATATCTTGTAGGCCTGGTCCCTGCCACCTGCCCTCCCCTGATGGCCTTCTTGTGGTGGCCATCTTGTGTCCACATGGGGGCAGGATCTTTTTACCACATGGGGGCAGTCACCTTGTGTGTTGGAATCTGCATATTACTCTTTTATTAGATAGGATAGAGGCCTGGTCCACAGGTGGGGGCCAGCTGGTTTGACCTGAAGGGTGTCCTGGATCAGGGTGGTTGTTCCCTTGGAGTGTGGGCTGGCCTGGGTGAGGGGCCTGTGATGGTTTGCAGGCCAGCCATGCCCCTGGGTGACTCAAGCAGAAGCCCTGGTATCTGGGATTTATTTATCTTCTACAATTGAAACTTGTAGCCTGGAGTGGAGCCAAGCCTTCTGCTCCCATAGCCATTAAAATTTTGTTGCTTTGAATGGAGGCCTGGGGCTGCCAGGGTGTGTGGAAAGCTTGATTTCCTCCATTGCCAGGGGCAACCCAAGCCTTCCTCCTCTCTCTATGGCTGTACCCATCTTGTTTGGGTTAATTTGCATATTTGCTCTGATTGGCTGGTGGGCGTGGCTGGTGAGTATAGTGGGGGTATGGTCAATTTGCATATTACACTTTTATTAGACAGGATACATGCATATACATATACTACAGGCCTAGTGCACAAATTTGTGCATGGGAGGATTCCAGCCAGCCTGCCCCGATGGCACCCTGATGGGGTTGTTGGGGCTGATTGGGGGTGGGACCATCTAGGACACTAGGTTGGGGAGCCATTGGGGCCTGGATTAGGCTGGTTGGCTGCCACAGTGCGTGCCACAACCCCCAGTCATTCTAGTCGTTCTGCCATTTCGGTTGCTGAGCTTTTATATATAGAGAGATTTATATGTGTGTGGATATGTAAGTAAAATAGTCTTCACAGCTTTTCTGAAAAATGAAAGGTAAACTACTTGTGATTATTTGAGAGCACTACAAACATTCAAGACGATCACTTCTTAAAGTTAAGCTAGAGTATTAAAGTTACAGTACGTGCATCTGATGAAAAAAAAAAAGTACTAGCTGGTTAATCCTAACACTTTCTCCTGGTTATTTTCTTCTTGGAATTATGAGGAAGCATTGCCATTCTGAGTTACTGCTTATTCATCTCCACGGCATACCTGCTGTCCTCCATCATATGATACTTGACAAAGGCCTTAATTTTTTTTCTCCTCTTTCCACAAATTCGAATTTAGAGTCTCTTTATGAGGTTGGCAAGCCTCCTGCCAGAGCTTGGTTTATGTGAGATGCCATCGAACCCCTTCTAAGCACCCAGATTCTGGCATTGTAAGCCACAGCTCAGAAAAAGGGAAAACAAGAGAAAGAAAAAGCTTTCCGTCATCGGACAGTCTCTGTGGCACGTACTGTTCTCACTTCCCACGCTCATTTCCCTCATGTAATTATCACCTGCAGTTGGACGGTGTTTGAAAATATCATCTGTTCACCTGTGTCCCTGAGGCTCCCGTTTCTTGACCCATCCCTGCAGATCTCCACTGAAGGATTGTGAATGGGAGTGTGGGTGGCCCGGGATCAAGAAGGTGGTACCCTCCTGGTTAGTCACAGGTTCACACTGTCCCCTTTTAGTGTAACACGTGTCTCTCTGGGGGCATCCTCTGTACTGTTCTGTGGAATGGAGTGCTTCTCCATGAGCAAGTCCGGAGCCACCTTCCTTCTGCAGTCTCGCATTTTTGAGGAGACCTTTTGGTAGACGTAGCTTTTTCTTCTGGGTGGCAGCCTCTCCTTCGCGGCCCTTCCCCTGGGTCTGGATTCCAAGCTCCCCATTTTCTTTGTGCTTCTTTTTAAAAAATATATTTTATTGATTTTTTACAGAGAGGAAGGGAGAGAGATAGAAAGTCAGAAACATCGATGAGAGAGAGACATCGATCAGCCACCTCCTACACACCCCACTGTGGAGATGTGCCCACAAGCAAGGCACATGCCCCCAACTGGACTCGAACCTGGGACCTTTCAGTCCGCAAGCCTACGCTCTGTCCACTGAGCCAAACCGGTCTCGGCTTCTTGCTTCTTCTGGATGTTGTTTCCGCTCTGGGATTATTCATCTTCTCTAATAAGATGGCAGAGAAGTGTTTATCAAGCTCATTTACACTCTTGCCTGCCAGAGTGGCCCTCACTGACTTCGGATGCGTGGTGAGTTGAAATAACATCCCGTAGCGCAGGGTGCCATGGTCGGTAGGAAGCTTGAACCTGCACCAGCTGGACACTAGAAGCATTGCTCTGGGTGGCTGTGTTCCGATGCCTCCCACATGCTTTTCTTTGGTTTTGCTGCTTTTGTCTGAGGCGCATTTACTGACTGTTATTGATTGAGAACGCGGTGCTAGATGTCAGATCTTTGGCAGACAAAGGTCTCTCCTTTCACGGGGCCTCCTTCTCAAGAGGGAGTGACTCAAAATCAATGTGTACGACTGCGGTCATCGATTTATTCCAAACATTCCTGGGACCTATAGCCATAGATTAAAGTAAAATAGAAGATTTCCGCTATAAAACTAAGATGGTGTATCTAGGGAAGTCATATCTTATAATTTTATTAAACAGGAGCAATAAACAGACTCAAAGCCTTTAGAGTTGAAATATGCAGTCTTGGAATTATAATTCCCTAAGTTACAGTTTAGTCACTAAAAAAAGCTGGCATTGAGACATCAGTTAAGAAATACAGGACTTTTAAATAGTCGAAGTCATTCATAAAAAAAAAGGAAAGCATTAAAATTTTTTTTTAACATGTAGTCAAAGAATACTTTCTTAAATATGTCTACACTAAAATAAAAATCACAGACATGCACAACTGAATGATTATTTTCTTATTCACTTATGTCTGGATGTTCTATTCTTAGACCTGCACAGGAACATTTCTCTTCATAACTTATTTCAGTATCATGAATGTGATCTATGAAAAAAAGATGTTTTTTTTTAGGATTTATGCAGAGCCCAGAATCTTTCCAGAATGAATTGAGGGAGCTTTGGAACAAGGCTGGAAAAGTCTAAAGGTTTAATACAAAATTCAGTGCCAAAAGCAAGAGCTTAATTAATCTCCTCTTTCTTAAAAAGAAAAACAAACAACAAAAAGCAAGTCACATTAGAAAAAGTGAAGAGTTTTCTCTTGGGTTTGAAGCTGCAAGTTATATGTCTTAATAACCATCTGAACATAAAACCGTTATAGAGATGGAAAAAAACACCCTCATTTACTAGAAATGTTAGCATTTTATTTTACAAAAAAATATGAACAAAATGAAATGTAGTGAATTTAATGGAACTGAATGATCTGGGGGAAATGGTGAGTATGGATAAGGTTCAGTGTCAAATAACAAAGAAAAAGGAAAAAGAAAACATTTCTGCAAGTTGAACACATGATCTAATTATTCTTTCTTTTTTATCCTTCTGGCCTCTAAGAAAATACTGATTAAGTTTGCTTCTTTGTGCTGTGTGGGTCAAGGGAGATGCTAGGGATAAGAGAGTGGGAAAAGACCCCTGTACAGACCGGGGGCGGTGTTCACGGACCCCACATTAATGCTCTTTTTGCCAGGAGCCTGCCCTTGCCGAAGAATGATGGTGGTGGAAGCTATGCGGCGGGAGACAAAGCCATCCCCTCCTGATTGGCAGTAGGCTGTGCCTAAAGTTGTCCCTTAAGTCCAGGGGATTCCCTGCTGGAGGGAGGCAGAGCCTCTGAAAGGAACTTGAAAGTGCAGCTGGAGTGAATATTGCCTGTGCCCGCTGCCAGCCGGTGGCCCGCCTCATGCTGTGCCCTTCTGCAGAGCCGCCATCTGCTGAGGCTTTCATGAATGAATCTCCCTGGAGTTTTCCTTTTTCCTGACAGAACAATGGCTTCTGTGCTGTGCTCTGCATTCCGATGGGTGGATGGGGTCCCTTGTTGGCACTTCTCTCCCCTCCTCCCTCCCCCCTCTCTGTGAAGAGATGGTGTATGTCTGAGCCCTCTCAGGTGGGGAGTTGGTGGATGTTGAGAGGGTGAAGGCTTTAGGTTTGTTTTTAATTGGAATGCTCACCCAGCTCTTCCTTTGAAGACTGGGTCAATGTGGCTGCTGCTCTTTCTCTACATTTCCTTTCCTCAGCTTTTACTTCCCCCCAAACATGGAAGGATGGAGTCACTTCTTTCAGGAAATGCTGGTGAAGTACAGGTCCACAGAAAAAAAATATTTAAGCAGATTTCCTTTCTTCCTTCCTCCCTCCCTCCTTCCTTCCCTTCCTTCCTTCCTTCCTCCCTCTTTTCTTCCTTCCTTCCTTCCTTCCTTCCTTCCTTCCTTCC
>PVJN01031130.1:0-25092 GCA_004026805.1 Lasiurus borealis | reverse complement strand
CTTGCGCGTCGGGGGACCGCTGGGTCTCCTCTTCTTGCGCGTCGGGGGACCGCTGGGTCGCCTTCTCCTGGACCGTGTCGGGGGATCCCTGGGTCGCCTTCTCTTGCGCGTCGGGGGACCGCTGGGTCTCCTTCTCTTGCGCGTCGGGGGACCGCTGGGTCTTGGCCACCCGGGCTTTGTCGGGGCAGGCCTGGATCGCAGCTATCCCGACTGCAGTGGCGAAGTTCCGCGGCTCGGCCTGGTGGGCAGCGTTCTTCCGCGAGCCTGGAAGAAGAGCAGGTGAGGGGGCCGCACGCGCCTGTGTCCCTCCCTCCCCCCGCCCCGCCAGGAGTCATCCGTAAGTGCTGCAGGGGTGCGGGCCGGAATCGGAGCACGGGGTCACTGAGCCTTCTAGATGCCTCGCCCAGAGGAAGCCCATTCCCGGCGGCCTGAGAGGAGGCGAGCGTGCCGGGCACACCCAAGGAGCTTCAGGATCCCTCCCCCAAGCAAGCCGAGGCCTGCCCCGGGGATGCCCTCAGGATTCCCGGCCCCCTACCTTGTGCCCGGATTTGGCGGTGATAGTGGGCCAAGTTCATGATCATCTTGGACACATCCTTTTGGTAAGAAGGCCGGCCAAATATCAGGATCTCGGCCTCGCCTTCTGGGTCCCACTGGTTAATGCGCAGCAGCGTCTGCGACACACTCTCGACGTGCGGAATGTGCTCTCCGCCGGGGCCTGCACAGGAGGGAAGAAGGCCGTGAGGGGTGCCCTGGAAGGGGGAGGGGTGGCGGGAGGGGGAGGATGGCCAGGGCCACAGGGGAGGCTCGCCCCGAGGTGCGGGTTATAGCCTGGGTGCTGGGAGCCGGGGAAAGGAGGCCGCAGTGGCCTCCCCTCTCCGGCCACTCACCGAAGATCGCTTCCACCAGCCACGCCTCGAGGCGAACCGTCTTGGGGCTCTGCAGGTACTCCGTGCGGAACCAGTTGGGCTGCTTCGCGTTGTCCCCCAGCACCTGGAATGGCGCCCCGCCTCGCTGCTCCAGTTGCACGAGCGTGGGGAAGCGCTTGGCGGTGGCCATGCTGCAGCGGCACAGGCAGAGAGGGAGGCAGTAGAAGCAAGTGGGCCTGGATGCGGCAGCTGCTCCGGGCCCGGGCCTTATTATAAGGGCTGGGGGCAAGCTCCTCCCCGTCCGCGCCCTTCTCATTGGATTCCAGGCCTCGCCTTCGGCAGCCGGCTTCTATCCCAGATAGCACAGGTGCGCGCTATTGGGGGTGGGTTCCCATTGGACCATCCCTTCCCTCCTCCCCTCTCCCGGCATTCTGGGAGGGAGAGGCGGGAACTCTAGAGTCCTAGGGAAGATCCAACAGCAGGACAATATCCCTAGAGAAGAAAACTGATGTTTTCAGGGACCCGGGTGCTTTTCACTCAGGTCTAATGGGACCACTTTTAGCATTGGTGAGGAGCTGGGAATAGCTTTTTAACAGAAAACTAATTTAATACACACATACCAAAAAAATAAGCAAAAACTCAAAGAGTAAAATAGTATTCAAGGGCTAAAGTCTCCCACTTCCTCCTGAACCCCCTGACCAATGAGCTCCCTACCCAGAGCCAGCATCTTTCTAGTTTCTTCCTTAACCTGCCAGAGACAGCTGAACACAGCCAACAGCAGGTGGTCCATGTGGTTTGGACATTAGAGGGGAGTCCCTTGACATTTTTGATGTCTTAATTCTCCGACACAATTGCATTTCCATGGCTCGATTTTCCTGCCCAGCTTAAAGTATTACCTATTAACCTCTACTCAGCAAGATGAAGTAGCAGTTAATAAGTAATGCTTTGTTTAGCTCTCACATCAGTAGTTGGGTATCATGCCCAGATCCAGCGGGTTGAGATCCTCAGAATTAAGGCTTATCTTTACTCCATGGAGTTCTGTTGGCCAAAGAAGTGCATGGAAAGTTTGTAGGTGTTTGACACATAGTTCACAGTCTTGAGATCTAAGCAGAATATACATTAGGAGCCAAAGAAAGGCAACATCAGTTCAAAAGGCCACAGGATTGCCCTGACTGGTTTGGCTGAGTGGATAGAGTGTTGGCCTGGGGACTGAAGGGTCTTGGGTTTGATTCTGGTTAAAGGCACATGCCTGGGTTGCAAGCTTAGTCCTGGGGTGGGGGTGTGTGCAGGAGGCAGACAATTAATGATTTTCGTCATTGATGTTTCAATCTCTCCCTCTTCCTCCCTCTATGAAATCAATCAATAAATTTAAAAATAAATAAAAGAAACAGGATTTAAAAACAAAACAAAACAAAAGGTCACAGGATGAACTTATAAACTCCTGTGGGTAGGCAGAAGAATTAGATGAATGTATAACTGAAACCCAAGGATCTGGGCACCATAACTGTCTTACCTGGAGTTTATGGAATCATTAACACAGCAACTATAAATTGAAATCTGAGGTCCCATCAGATTTTAAGGATCAAATCCAGGAAGCATCTCCATGAAAATCTCTAGTCTGAAATCTACTTCTACCAAAATAGATATAGGATGATAATATTTCCTCTTAGTTGACATAAGGATACTTGCAGTTCTATGCATATTGTTGTCTTTTGTGTGTGTGTGTGTGTGTGTGTGTGTAGATCTTTTACTTCCTTGAAGTTTCAGAATTGGGTATAAAAATATTTAAAAGAATCAAAACCAAAATATTACTAATTATGTTAAAAAAGAATCAGTATTTAAGTGAAATCCTAGAATATGAAAACTAATCTACAGTGATAGAAAGTAGGGAGTGATTGCCGGGAAAGAGGATGAAGGTAGGGTTTGGAAAGAGACACGAGGAAACTCTTGTGGATGATGGAAATATGCATTATCTTGATTACAGTGGAGATTCCATTGGATGTGTCTATATGTCAAAATTGGTCAAATAGTACACATTATAGTATAAGCAGTTTATTGTACTGTATTCTTCAAAGTGGTTAAAAAAGAAGGAATCCATATGCATGGTATTTTATTTTTCTGCAATATTTTAGATAATTTAACATATTAGAGAAATAGTTTTGTAATTCCAATTTAAAATATATAATTAATTGATTTAGATATGTGGGTTAAGATGAAATCTTAATTTATATGCAGAATTGGATTCCTGAAGAGAAATTCAGGTTCAGCATATTAATAAATTTTATTTATTTGACTTATAGGAATTATTTGGTAATTGGGAAGTTATTTGAGACTTACAGTACCTTTCAATGTTCTTTACCATGTATGAGGATATTTAATTAATTAAGTTTGTCAGTGGAACATGTGATATTTAGAGACCATTAAATGTAATTGTTAAAACTTTCTGCCTTGCCCTAGCTGGCTTGGCTCAGTGGCTAAAGCATCAGCTTTCAGACAGAAGGGTTCAATTCCAGTCAGGGCACATGCCCAGGTTGTGGGCTCAATTCCCAGTGTGTGGCATGCAGGAGGCGGCCTATCAATGTTTCTCTGTCATCATTGATGTTTCTATCTCTCTTTCCCGCTCTGAAATCAGTAAAAATATATTAAAACACACACACACACAAAACTTTCTGCCTG
The DNA here is from genome assembly GCA_004026805.1 of Lasiurus borealis. Classification (NCBI taxonomy): domain Eukaryota; kingdom Metazoa; phylum Chordata; class Mammalia; order Chiroptera; family Vespertilionidae; genus Lasiurus; species Lasiurus borealis. Next base: position 21,550 of record PVJN01031130.1, on the reverse strand, counting down.
GTCAGAGTGTCAGTTGGTTGAAAGTCATCCTGTGCATGAAAAAGTTGCCAGGGCACATACAGGGTTTTGGGGTTCCATCCCTGGTCAGGGTATGTATGGAAGGCAACCAATTGATGCACATCAATGTCTCTCTGTCTCTGTCTTTTTCTCTCTCTAAGCATGTCTTCAGGTGAGGATTAAAAACACACAAAAAAACAACTTTCTATGCTTATGAATGGGATAATAAGGTTTGATAGTGAAACTTGGAAGCCTAAGAAAGGACTAAAGTTTTGGTTTTTATAATTTTTAGGAAAGAAAATGTGAATTTTCAAATAAGCCATGGTCATAATAATCAGCTGAGGCATTATTAGATAGATGTTCCTAGAAGGTGGCTTTGGGAAAACCCAGCTTCATCTCCATCTATGAATCCCTAAAACATTGAAATCATACCCTCATTGGGTGAATCCAGTACATCACTTCAAGCAATATATTTTAATATATTTCTTTTTATTGATTTAAGAGGGAAAGGAAGAAGGGAGAGATAAAAACATCAATGATGAGAAAATCATTGATTGGCTGCCTCCTGCACGCTCCCTACTGGGGATCAAGCCCAAAACCCAGACATGTGCCCTTGGCAAGAATCGAACCTAGGACCCTTTAGTACACAGGCTGATGCTCTATCAATACAAGTAATTGCCGTAAAACACGACCTCGGTGAGGTTCGAGTCGTGGTTTACGGCAATTACTTGAGCCAAGCCAGTTAGTGTAAGCAATATATTTTAAAAAATAAATAAACCAGTTTAGAGCCAGAGGTCTGGACCATACGGTTTGGTTCTAGTGGCCAGGCAGAGCACAGATGAACTTTGAAATTGGAATAGATTCAAAAGTTCCAGACCCAGGGGCTTCGAGGAACTTGAATAGTGGGAGCATGTTTAGAGTCCCTTTAAGATAATGAATATTTTTAAAAATATAATTTATTGATTTTTTTACAAAGAAGAAAGGAGAGGGACAGTGAGTTAGAAACATCGATGAGAGAGAGACATTGATCAGCCGCCTCCTGCACACCCCTACTGGGGATGTGCCCACAACCAAGATACATGCCCTTGACCTGGGACCTTTCAGTCCGCAAGCCAATGCTCTATCCACTGAGCCAAACCGGTTTCGGCAAGATAATGAATTTTTAAATCTCGTGTTCCTCTTTGTTAAGTGACAGGAATTACTCCTGAGGTCCCAGAATTCACACCTGCGATGTGAAGACCCAGGATCCAACCCTCAAAGAAGGAAACAGATCCTCCTTCGGAACAGGGAAGGCTGAGAGGCTGAAACTCGATTTGGCAGCAGCTCCCGGGTGGTCCTCACGCACCCTTAAACCTGGATTTCCACTCTCTGTAGTCCAGGCCCAACCACTCGTTCCTGGGGCAAGAGTAGCAGCGCCTTTGTCCCGGGAACGTCCGAGGCCCAGTGTTTCTGTTGCGGAAGAGTCAGTGCAGGTGGAAACTCTTGTAAACGTGGGGACAGCTGGGCCCACCAGTGCTCAGGAGGAAGGTGCCGGAGGTCACCTGCTAGACCAGAGTACAGGTAGGAGGCGGTGGCGAGCAGAGCGATGTGAGTCCCCGATTGGGCCTCCAGGCTGGGGGCGGGGCCAGGCTGGAGGGCGGGGCCTGATCGGGGGCGGGGCCTGGCCGGGGGGCGGGGCCTGCCCAAGGGCTCAACCTTGGCGAGGCGGCGGGGCGCAGCTTACCCTCCTAGGCCTGCCATCACTCCGAGCGCGGTTTTCCTTTCGAGGCCTCCAAGATGGGGACGCTGCCGAAACGGAAAGATATCCCCCCGTGGGTGAGAGTCCCTGAGGACTTGCGAGATCCCGAGGTGTTCCAGGTCCAGACGGCGCTGCTGGAGGCCATGTTTGGTAAGTGAGCCCAGTTCTGACGGGGCTTCTCTCCACCCGGGCCGGCGTCGGGGCCTCCCGCGGGGGTCGTTAGCGCTCACCTTGTTCCCCACGTAGGCCCCGGAGGATCCCGAATCCCGTACATCGAGCAAGTGAGCAGGGCCATGCTCGAGTTGAAGGTTCTGGAATCCTCGAACCTCACCGAGGTCGTGGTTTACGGCAACTACTTGTACAAACTCCGAACCAAGTGGATGCTCCAGTCCATGGCCGAGCGGCACCGCCTGAGGCAGGAGCGAGGTGAGAAGCCTTTTACCAGGCGCTGGGGTGGGGGGTGCGGTGGGATGGGGTAGGGGCACCGCTTCACTTCCTCCCCTGCAGCCCTCCTCACCCCTACCTTTCTGTTCCCTCCTGCAACCCCCGCACCCGCCATCACCAGCCAATTCGCGCCCGGGCTGATGGGCTGTCCCTGGACTCTTGGGTGTGGGACCGTGGGCTGGTCCCCGGGGGCCTTGGAGTAAGACTTTGAGAGGTGGCTCCGGGTTGGTCTTAGAGGGTAGGGTTTTTCTGAGATCCCAATCCTGCCCGCCCCCCCTCTTCCCCCCAGTTTCTTGGAGGATGTTGGAATGGGGCCCAGTGGTTCCACGTTCCGAAGTCCCTGAGAATCCCAGGCCCAGAACGTTGGGCTTGAAAGAGGCCGAGAACTGGCCGGGCTCTTGCCTCCCTTTCCTCACCACACCTACCCTTTGCTTTCTGATTACAGGGATGCTCAAACTTGAGGACGCCATGAATGCCCTCCAGCTAGGCCTGTAGCTGAAGTGAAGCCAATTTGCAACCAACAGTAGCTGGGACCAGGATGTGGATAGTAAGGCTGTGTGGCCAGATCTGGAGTAGGTCTGTTCCCCACCTAACAAGGGAAAACAGCTTGTTGTGGATTTTTGCATTTGCCTCATGAGCCCTGATGTAACTTTTCCCCAAAGTTGCTAATTAAAGAATAAAATTTTAAATAGTTCCTCGACATGTGGTTGGAGATAATATCACAGTTAAGGTGGATCTTGTACTTAAGCCTTAAATGAAACCCCCTCCTCCCCCCTCCACCCTCAAAGCTAAGTGTAGAGGTCCGAGAGCACACTTGGCTAGGATATATATAAAAAGAAAAAGGCAGGTGTCTAGGAGCAAAGTTTTGAGATGCATATCCAACCAAAAGCCGGTCAATATAGGGGAGATGTGATATGGTCAGGGATGGACCTGGACTAAAAAAATAAAAGCTCTTCCCTGGCTGTGTTTCTCAGATAGAGCATTGGCTTGGAACTCAGTCTTGATTTCAGTTCCCAGTCAAGAAGCAGGTACCTGGGTTTCAGGTTGATCACCAGCCCTGGTTGTCTGTGTGGGAGGCAACAAATCTATTGATGTATCTCTCACATCTGTTTCTCTTTCTCTTTCTCTCTCTCTCCCCCCTCTCTCCCTTCCGTGCACTCTCTAAAAAACAAATGGGAAAAATATCCTCAGGTGAGATTAAAAAAATAATAGCCCTATAATAGATTAACATAACATGTATACAATGAAAAGCAACTATTCTATAAAACAAATACAGAAACATTAAAAACTTCTTAGTATAGCAGTTTTATATCCTTGTAAACTCATTCAGTTCTCATCTTCAGTCTGCTGCAGAATGTTAATTTAGGTAGAATTTGAAGAAAATTCAGCCTTACAGTTAGGTTCTCCTTTTCCACATACCTAACAGATCTCTTGAAAGGGGCTCTGGAGTTCTCTGCCACACTTATAGAATTGCTGTATAGGGTCCCCAAAAGATATGTGAAATTGCAGGTAGATAAAGGCATTATTCTAGGTGGGGATCACCCCTGTTTTCCCTAGTAGAGATCAGCTTAGTAGTTTCAAACCAAAATGAGTCCCACTTGGGGAACTTTCTGGCCTTATGACCTTAGTCAAGTTGTTCTGTCCTCTCAGTCTCCAAATTGAAGAGAATAGCATCTGACTCCACATGAAATTGTGAAGGTTTAGCTGTTAATATAGGTAGGTAACTTAAAACAACATCACACTATAGCAAGTGTTGACTATTCTTAGAGATTGGCCAATAATGAAAGAGAAGGCTAATAATGAGCTGTCTTCTTATGGCATGTCTAGAGGCTAAATTCCCTGAGAATGCTGGTCCAAAGGAAAGACCATATATAATTTTGCTAGATACTACCAACTTTGCCTCCCAAAGGGGTTGACAAAATTTCACACCCAGCAACAATATATATATATGTATGATTGCCTTTTACCACAACCTCACCCCGAGACAATTGGCAAACTTTTTTTGTTGTTGAGCTGTTAGGTGAAGAGTCTTCCTGTCTTTAGTACTCGATGGAGTCTGCTTTATGGACACAGTTGTGGAACCCTCAAATCACCCTCAGCTAATGCACCCATCAAAGAATCAATGAGCAATAATGATTGTGTGCAGAATTGTAAACAAAAATGAAATCCAATCTAATGAAATTCTTTGGTTTATAAGTGGCTAGCAAACAGCCAACACTGATTGCCAGTGGAACTCAAATCACCTGGTACATTAACTATATTCTCTCAATATTACCATTTTACTGATTAGAAAATCAAGACACATCAATCACATCCTCTCCCCAGGATTCATCTGAATGAAGGGAAAGGGAAGAGCCCACTCTGAGTGGAAAAGGGAAGAGGAAGGTTCCAAGATGGTGTAAATGCTCCTAGGAGGGCCCAAACTGGGCTCCAGGGGACTACCTGCCTGGACTCCAGGGACCAAGGACCTCTGGGGAAAGAGGTGTCTTCTGCTGTGGTCTCAGTGGGCTAGAGTGAGTTTACCAACCTCTGATGACAGGAGGGCCTTATGTGGATCTAAGAGGCAGTGACTTTATGACTGCATTGTTTTTTGAGGAGCTTGAGGTTCTTTGAAAAACTGCAATGGGGATTTGACCTGCACAAGGAGGTCAGGAAGGTTCTTGGAGGAAGTCACTCCTTGGTGAGAGCAGAGTGGCAGCAGTGACCCCCAGCTCCTTAGAGACATGGGGGCAGGGCCAGAAAGGAGGGGAAGCACGTTGGCCCAGAGCCTTATTGACCATGCAGAGGAAGCCACCCATGGGTTTTCAGCAGGTAGTGAGTTTTCAAAAAATCTAGTCCAGTGTTCCCTATGCCACTTATTGAAGAGACCATCATTTCTCTACTGTGTATTCTTGCCCCCTTATAGATTAACTTACCATATAAAGTGAGGGTTTATTTCTGGGCTCTCTATTCTGTTTCTTGATCTATATGTCTGTTTTTATGTCAATACCACATTGTTGTTCTTTTTTGTTTGTTACCACATTGTTTTTCTGTAAGATTTTATTTGAGCCAAACTAATGATGCTGGGAAGCAAGATCTCTAATACTACATTGTTTTGATCACTATAGCTATCATTTAGAATTGAAGGTCAGATGAAGAATTTCACCTACAAGAAAAAGCTAACGGAGTTCACACTGAATTGATATTACATGAAATATTGAAGGGTATTCTTTATAAAAAGGAAGAAGCACTCTAGTGGCATGGGCCTGTGGACCAAAGGATCCCAGGTTCAATTCCAGTCAAGGGCACCACGTACCTTGGTTGCAGGTTCCTCCCCAGCCCACAGGCTTCTTTAGGAGTTACCAATCAATGTGTTTCTCTCACATTGATACAGTATTTCTCTCTTTCTCTCTGTCTTCCTCTCTCCCTAAAAATCAATGGAAAGATGTCCTCAGGTGAGGATTAACAACAAAAATTTTAAAAAAGGAAGAAGAGGTTAAAAATATGCACAATAAAATGCCAATAAATACTTATCTATCAACAATTTAATCTAGAAATCAAAATAAATGAACAAAATAAAGCAATGAATAAAATAGAATCAGAAGCATGAAAACAAAACAGATGGATAAATTTGGAAGAGGAGTGTCAGGAAGAGATTAACCAAAGATCTTATATGCATGTATGGATTACCTATGAACAGAGAATAGGGTGGTGAAAGGAACATCTGTAATACTCAATAAACTTTTTAAAGAAAGATTTATGTGGAAAGGAACAATTCTGAGTTTAAAAAAAAATTTAACTGAGTAAATTTGGGTATACTAATGGCTTTATTAAGCAATTAATGAATTAGTCAATATCCCATCTAGCAAACAAAAGGCTGCTCTGAGGGGTTGGCAAAATGGAAGATTTTTATAGAAAGAAGAGTGGGACACAGGACCTAATGACAAAAGAAAGATTATTTTTGGGCAGGGACATCTTTTATTTAGGAAAAGAATAGAGAAGAGGTTTCTTTTTTATTATGCAGATTACTTCTTTCTTTCTATGGGGAAGGGAGTGGGGCCCATGTGACATTGCCTGGCTAGAGCTGGTTGATTTTAAACTGGTTGATTAAGGTTATATTTCTGGGAGAGGTTGAAACTGCAATTAGATCAGGTATTAAATCTAGATTAGGTATCATGGGCTTTTAGCACAACTGTTTTGGTTTCCTCATCTGAAAATGGGGGTTATAACAATAGTATCTCATGAAGTGAAGAGGGTTAGATGAGTTAATATATTTAAAGGCTTAGAAAATTATCAGGCAGGTATTGAGCACTCTAAATATTAGCTATTCTTTTAAAAATTTTGTAGCAGATATTTAAAAAAAATTATTTTATTGATATTTTTACAGAGAGGAAGGGAGAGGGATAGAGAGTTAGAAACATTGATCAGCTGCCTCCTGCACACCTCCTACTGGGGATGTGCCCACAAACCAAGGTACATGCTCTTGACTGGAATCCAACCTGGGACCTTTCAGTCTGCAGGCCAAAGCTCTATCCACTGAGCCAAACCAGTTACGGCTCTTTTAAAAAAAATTTAAAAATATTTATTGAAGAGAGAGAGATCAGTTCGTTGTCCTACTTATTTATGCATTCATTGGTTGTTTCTTGTACATGTCCTGACCAGGGATCAAACCCACACTCTTGGTATATCTGGACCATACTCTATCTGGCCAGGGCAATATTCACTGTTCTTAATATTGTTGCTCTTATTGTTCTTTTTTCTCAAACTGCTTATTAACCATTCTTTCTTTGAATCTGGTAGGCACGTGTAAACAGTATTTTATTGAATTCCACTTGGACCAGTATAAGCAAGAAGTAACTTTTTTCTTATTCACTATTCCCCTTAAATTTGCTCAAATTGTTTTTCCACACACCCAGAATAAAATCTCAGGCAGATCCCATAGTCCTTTCTTTCTTTTTTTAAAAAATTAAATCTTTATTATTCAGATTATTACATTTGTTTCTCTTTTTTCCCCTGTATAACTCCCCTCCACTCAGCTCCCACCCTTCCCTCTTACCCTTCCATAGTCCTTTTTTTTCTTTATTACTTTCAGATACTATTGTGTTCCATTGATCTATTTGTTCATTCTTTTGCCAATACCACACTGAACACCAAAATGTTGCAGTGTGTGTGGCTTAGTCATTGAGCATCGACCTATGAGCCAAGAGGTCACTGGCAGTCACTAGTTCCATTCTCAGTCAGGGCACATGCCTGGGTTGTGGGCTTAATCCCCAATAGGGGGCATGCAGAAGGCAGCCAACTGATATTTTTCTCTCTATCTCTCTCCATTCTTCTAAAATCAAAACATAAAAAAATGAAAAGCCAACTTCTTAGATGTACTTGCCTAAGGTCACATAACCAATAAACAACCAAGTCAGTTCTTTAAGATGGGTCCAGTACTATCCCTTATATATACTATCTCCCCAATTTGCTCCCACTTCCCTATTCTCACCAGCTCTGGTGAATTGTGAAGGTTGTTTGGGCACCTCTGGGAGACCTCCTTTGCACATGTGTCTGGAGCTATCCAAATTAAGAGTTGCAAGACAGGGCTACAGTATTCACCACTAACTGTAGTTCAGGCTCTTGGGCCACAAGAATAATAGTCATAGATAGCCCTAAAAATTACTGTAGCAAATAAGAGACAAGGTAAGGCGAAGGCTCAAAGAAAGGATTGAAAAAATCTGTCAGTGCCGAAGCCGGTGTGGCTCCGTGGATGGAGCTTCGGCCTGCGGACTGAGAGGTTCCAGGTTTGATTCCGGTCTAGGGCATGTATCCTGGTTGTGGGCACATCCCCAGTGGGGGGCGTGCAGGAGGCGGCTGATCGATGTCTCTCTCATCGATGTTTCTAGCTCTCTATCCCTCTCCCTTCCTCTCTGTGAAAAATCAATAAAATATATTAAAAAAAAAAAGAAAGAAAAAGTCTGTCAGTGATTGAAGGAGAGGTACTTTGTCCAAGTGAGAGCTTTTGCCTGCAAGGCAGAGAGGGAAACGCAACAATATTTACTTCTGTTTCCATGTTATAGGGAAAATAATCTGCCATAAACCGAGTAGAAGAACAGGTGTGAAAAGCAAGGTTCAGGAAATTACTACAGAGCCTGCAAAAACCTCTTTACCTCTCTCGCGGAAATGACACCACTTATGTGCAAATTAAAGGCAGATGAGAAAGTCCATCCAAATCCGCAAGGCTGGTGTGCCAGGTGCAACCTAAAGCGCCAGGGATGGGATCTCGCTATTGGCCCGTTGGCTGTCCATCCACCTCTCTCTCAGCAACTCTATCCAGCTGTGAATCCGCTGGTCTGAGGGTTCCAGTGATTGCCAGGGGGGTTACCCAATGCTTGGGGTCAAAGAAGCGAGGGAGGCCGCGCCTCGCTGGGGCATCAGAACATTGGAGCTGCCCTTGGGAAATGCGGTGCCTGGGGTCCCCACCTGCCTTGCGGTCCCAGGGGACTAGCTTCGTCCCGCATCTGCTCTCGGTTCACACCTTTTTAGCACGCAAGGCCGAGTCTGTAAAATAGAATGCCTGGGTAGGTGAATCTGGTCTCTTAAGGGAGCCGCAGTTTTCTTGCAGGTCACCATTGAGTCCCCGGCCAGGATCCGCACATGGTTGCAGGCTACCCCCGGTAAAAGCAGGTATGGTTTCCGCGGCTGCGGGAGAATGTGGACCCCGAGACAAGGGTCTTCTGCGTGAGACTTTGGGGATCCTAGGATTCTAGGAGGCGATGCAGGTTCCATTCAGCTGCCTGCCACCCTTCACCCCTCCTCATTTATAGCTTGGCACCCAGGAGCCCTTCTCTCGGCTAACTTGTGCAGGAAACCTCGCAAACTTGGAGCCTGGAGGGCTGGGATGTGTTCAGGTTAACCGAGAGGCAGAGGTCGTGACCGAGAGCGTCGCGGAGCGCGACATGTGCTGTCAGCGGATGGAAGAAATGGACCGTCCGAGAGCCCGCGGGCGGCGGGGTGGGAGCACCAGGTGTGGGCACCAGGAGCGGCGCGCAAGGGGCGGGGCAGCCCCGCACCTGGCCTCCCGCGGCTCCGGCTGGATGTTCCTCCCTGCTCGCCGCCTGCGCTGCACACGAGGCTTCGTCGCGACCAAGTCCTGGCGCTGTTAGAGACTACCCTTTCTCGGAGGTCCTTTACGTCGAATTGTGGATGGTACCGACGCTGTTTGGTGAGTGAACCCGGACCTCATGCCCGTGGAGGGCCTGCCAGTCGCATCTTATCGCTTCCCGTAGCTTAGTGCCCATTTCCCTTCTCAGGCCCGAGGGCCCAAAGGCTGACTGCATTCGAGAGGTGCTTTGGCGTCTTAATCCTGATGAACGCGGTCTCAAGGTGCAGAGTCATGCTCTTCACCGTCGGAGAGCCCTTGCGCCGGTGCACGGTGGCGTCTCTGGTTATGAGCACGGCTATGCAGCTCTGGATCCGCCAAAATCGAGGTGAGTGACTTCAGGGGTTCTGGTTGGGCGCTTCATTTGCCCAGGGGTCCAGAAAGGTGCATTTCAGTTCCCCGCACCCTCCTGGCTCTCTCTGGTTGCCTAGTCTGAGGCCCTGGGCCAGTTCTGAGAACAGCCACAGAGTCTAAACCCTGGGTGTGGGTCCTGGCTCCAGAGGGCAAAGAGCGACATGCGGTGGGCGAGTCTATGGCTAGACCCGAATGTGGAACGTCTAGGATACCTGTGCACTCCAGGGTTGGCAGTCCCTGGGGAGTCTCCAGGGTAGCACTAGTCTTCCGCCAAACCTCTTCTGTGGGCCCGCCCCGTCACTTACTTACATTTACTATGTCTCCAGAATTCAAAGCATAGTTCCCCCACCAGCAGAATCTGCTTCACCTAGAAACGTGTTAAGAATGCAGACTCTCCGGCCCCACCCCAGACCCATAGAATCAGAAACTCTGGGAACGGGGTATTATCAACTGGGATTTAACAAGTTCTCCAGGTGATTGTGATGCTGGGCAGCATTTTAAAACCACCGCCCTAGGGTATTCTCCAGAAAGCACACACCTGACCAGCTGCTTTCTTTTTAGCCAGAACCAGGGCTAGATGGCTGCAAAGTTCTGCGCAGGCCTCCGGGCGCTCGGTTTAAGCCCGGGCCTGCTTGTGGCTGACCTCAGGAAAGGATGGCATTGCTTGTGGAAGGAATGCTGGCCTGGAGGTCAGGAGGCTAAGGGCTCCCTCTAGTTTGGTTTGTGCCATGAAAATGGGTTGAGGAAGGGTGTGGGGCAATGGTTCTTAATTCTGTGCCATTCAAATTATTGCAAACTCGGATTTTTATAGGAAGTTTAAATGGTTTTATAATAAATGATTTTTTGCCGGTTTTGTGTGAGCAGTTTTCCTTCCAGGTTATAATGAGGAAGAAAAATTATTTTTACAAAGTAGTTTCAGCTCTTCACAGTTTTGGGGAGCCTGTATAAAACTCCTCGGCTGTTTTAAGAATCCAGCCCTCCATTTTTGCCTGGGATCCTGCCCGTAATAGTGGGGAATTTCAAAGAGAAAGTTGTGGGAAGGCTGCTCAGCGGTCCAGTCAGTTGAAGGCAAAGACTTGCCCCTTAGATGGTGTAATAGGCTCTCTGCTCACCTTTGTAGGAACAGTTCAGCTGTAGCTCTGACAGTTTTACAAGCCTGTTTAGAGAAAGTTGAAGAACTTAAATGGAATTGCATAGTGGCCTTTTTGGGTAAACAGAACTGATGTTCCTGGATAGTAAAACCTGAGTAATTTTTGTTGAGGTGAGGAGCAAAGAAATAGTTGGCAACAGAAAGGGCTTTGGGTTAAGAGTGAGATAATCATCCTGTAGTAAAGGGCAGGATGTTGGTTTGGGGGCAAAGATGGTGCTTGGGAAGGATAAGCTAACAATCTAGAGGCAGATGGGGATAATAGAGGCCTCCAAGCCTTCGTGAAAGTAAGAGATTAACCCAGAGCCCTGGTGGAACCACCAGCCTTAGGAAGGAGGAGGAGCATTTGTAATAGGAGGCCTAAAGGGTAATGATTCAGGGAGCTTTGTGGAGAGATTATTCTACCTAAAGGGAAAGAATACTCTTATTTATACCTTATCTGAGCTCTGATGGCTTACTCTATGACTTTAATTAAACATTTCTCTAATAGAAACACTATTAGAGAAATCATATGTACTACATCCATGACTAAGAAATTGAAACATATGTACTATGGGGCAGGGTGGAAGGAGTCAATGGGAAAAAAAAGGGGGGGGCATCTGTAGTACTTTCAACAATAAAACTAAATTAAAAAATATGCACTGTATTTACAAATGTAATTTGCTCACATTTTTAAATGATTGGACATACATTTCCCCCATTATCTGAAAATGGAGTGTTCCTATAAAACCTTCCATAAACTGAAATGGGGAAGAAGCAATTACTACCTTAAGACATATCTAGCACACACAAAGTAAATTGAGAGAAATAAAGCACAGATGCTCACACACATAACTCAAAGCTAAGGTAGCTTGTTCTGTGGAAGGAGCTAGTGGTGCCACTCTCCCTGCTCAGTGTGAGTGCTGCCTCTGACATGCTCTCCCTGCAAAACAATGATGAACAACTATTTTTGCTTTTCTTATTTTTTTGTGGAATCACAAATCCCTTTCAAATTTATTTTGGTTAGCAAAAACATGTATTAGTTTTTGAAAGTGAAGTGGCGTAAACTTTCAAAAAGCAGTAGGTACTTGTATTGAATGAAATGTAAATTTTAATTAAATCATGGCTCTAATATAAATAGATCCTCCTAAATGCTAAAAACTCTTAAAGTAGCTAGAACATTTTCAAAATATACCGGGCGTCCCCGCAAAAAACATACATACACACTTTAATAGCTGATAGCTCAATTGATGTTTCTTTTCAGATTTATCCCATTAGAATTAATAATTATTCAAAGTGTGAATACTTCTTTTTGGACACCTGTATTTGCTATCATTTGAGACCTTAAACACCAGGTCCTGCTCTATGTGATCTTAATATTAGCTGTATGTGATCTTAATATCCAAACCAACCACTGTGGGAAACTCTTTCCACGTCCCGCGTGGTTCAGGGTTCCCGGGTCAGGGTTTGGATTCTGAAGGAGGCCGCACGCAAATGAAATGAGAGACTAGAAAACATTAATTTGGCGATATTGGGGGGCCAGGCGGGAGCCTTCCTCTAGTGGAAAGGACTGCCACTTTCCTTTGGCCTTGCCATCTCTTTTATTTAGGTTTGGGATATACCCTTTGCCCTGAAGCAGGCAATTCCAGTAACAAGTAGATTATCTTATCAGTCAGGATTGACATGATTATTTGATGGGGAAGTTCATTGTCTTAAATAGATAGGGAGTGGCTGGTTTTGACCTTTCAGAGCTTCAAGGTTGACCAGCCTTCCAGCCTCCTGTTTTCATCCATTTAGTGAGAACAATGTTTTGGTTTCCGACAAACCACCCTGGCCAGTTTGGTTCAGTGGATAGAGCATCGGCCTGCGGACTGAAGGGTCCCAGGTTTGATTCCGGCCAAGGGCACATGCTTGGATTGGGGGCTCGATCCTCAGTGGGGAGCATGTAGGAGGCAGCTGATGGGTGATTCTCATCATTGATGTTTCTATCTCTCCCTCTCTCTTCCTCTTTAAAATCAATAAAAAAAAATTAATATCCAAACCAACCACATGAGATAATTCCCTTGAATCTCAGACACAAAGAAAGTAAGACTCTGGTCACACAGCTAGTGAGTGGCAGAATTGAGATGGAAACCTGCGTTCTTCGTAGACCAAAGGATTGAAGGGTCATGGGTTTGATTCTGGTCTAGGGCACATACCTTGGTGCAGGCTTGATCCCCAACATGTAGGAGGCAATTGGTCAATGTGTCTCTCTCATATTGATGTTTCTCTTGGTCTCTATCCCTCCCTTCCATTCTCTCTAAAATCAATGAAGAAAAATATCCTCAGATGAGGATTAAAAAAAAAAAGAAGAAAAAGAAACCTATGCTCTTATGAGATTTTCCTCTTTATTATTATAGTCAATACAAAAGATTATAACAGTTATGTTGAAAACAGAGAAATGTTAATATCACAACTTTAAATTAGTTTCTTTATTATATCTATATTTTTTGTTGTTTATAACTATTTGTTATTGTTTAAAGTATTACAAATAGTAGTACACATGTCTCCTTTTTTTCCCCTATGGACCTACCCCCAACCTTCCCTACCCCCCAGTACATGCCCTCACCTACCCCCACCCCAGTCTTGTATCCATTGGTTATGCTTATATACATGCATATAAATCTTTTGGTTGATCTCTTACAGCCCCCCTCTATATTTATTTTACTGAGTGGGACATAATTTGTTATGTATAGTGTGCCTCGCAGATGTATACACACACTTAGAATAATTATAAAAGAAGTGTTTATTAAAATATATTTCATTTTTAAAATTGAGCTGTTGAATAGACTTTTTGGGACACCCTGTATATTCCCAGAGATGCAATAATATTACCAGGCAATATGTTTATATTTTATTTGGGTTTCAGTAATTTTTAAGACCCCAAAAGGAAAACCATCCCAGATTAGACATATTGTTGGCTGGCTGACACTCTATCCATTGAGCCAAACTGGTTTCGGCCCACTCATTATTTTTCAACTTCATATAGATTTTACTTAAATTTTTAGTTCTATAAATATATAATACATGCACATGGTAGAAAATCCAGAAGATACAGAAGGGTATGTGGAGAAAGCTTCTCTCCCATTCCTGTCCCTCAATCATCCAGTCTGTCCTCAGAGATATGTCTGTCTATTTAGGCATATTTTATACTACATATATGGATGTATTTTTATATGTGGCAGAATATCTTATACATTGTTCTATATCTTTATTTTTTTATTTTGAGCTAATTTTAGACTTATTAAAGAATTGCAAGGATAATAGAGAGTTCCAAGATGTGCTTCACCCAGCTTCCACTTAAGTAAACATCCTACATAACAGAACATTTTTAAAATTAAGGAATCATTTGGATTGCAACAGTTTTCCCACTAATGTAGTTTTTCTGTTTGAGGATCCAGCTTAAGGATCCACATCATATTTAGTTGTCATGTCTCTCTAGTTTCTTTCTACTTTTTTTTTTCAAATATATTTTATTGATTTTTTTACAGAGAGGAAGGGAGAAAGTTAGAGAATTTGATATTTCTCTCTCATCGATATTTCTATCAGCTGCCTCCTGCACACCCTCTTCTGGGGATGTACTCGAAACCAAGGTACATGCCCTTAACCAGAATCGAAAACCTGAGACCTTTCAGTCTGCAGGCCCACACTCTATCCACTGAGCTAAACCAGGTAGGGCAGTTTCTTTCTGCTTTTGACAGTTCCCCAATCTTTCCTTATCTTTCATTACTTGACATTTAGGAAGAATATCGGTTAACTATTTTGTAGAGTGTCTCTCAGTGTGGATTTGTCGGATTTTTATTTTTTATGATTAGGTTGATGATATGCAGTAATGGAAGGTATGCCACAGAGATGATCTGATCATGTGCCCTTCTCATTATAGCTTGTCAGGGGATATATGATGTAATTATGTGCTCCTGGTGATGTTAACCATGGTCAGTTGGCTAAGAGATAACACTCCTGAATTTCCCATTATAAATTTACTGTTTTTCCATCTTTAAATATTTGGAGGGAGATACCCTGAACCAATGTAAATAGCTTGTTTCTGCTTAAACCTTCAGTTTAAAATCTTAGCACCTGTTAATAAATTTTGTTTTAGGCAGTGGTTATTGTGGTGTTCTAGTATGTTTTTCTATTTCTAGCATTCCTTCTACATTTACTAATTGAAATTTCTCTAAGTGGAAGAGTTTATTTGCTTCTCTCGAATTATTTAGTTATTTATATCAGTTATTTCTATTCAGTTATTTATGTGAATATGGACTGTGGGTTTTTAAGAAATCCTTTTGAGTATAATGCAATACTGTCATTATTTTTGTTGCTCATTTCTTCCACATTGAGAATTCTTCCAGAATTCTTCCTATTGTGTGTCCTTTCAATATGTATTTGCCATTTTTTTTTCTGAGAACTTTATTTTTGGCACCACAAGATGCTAAAATAGTCAAGGAAATACTGTTTTATGTGCATATTTTGTATATGCCCATATATATTATTTTAATATGTGGGAATCTATTTCATTGATATGTATATTTTAAACCCAATTTTATTTAAGAAATTATCTTATATCAGAAATAAACTATTTAAAAATGCTAACTAGTATTCCATTGTATAGATGTTGTATGATAAAATTAAAATAATATTTTACTGGTCTCAGTTGGTGAGCTTTTAGGAAACCTAATCTTTAGCTATGATAAACAATATATGTTAGAGAACATTTGTAGCATGAATTCTTAGCAAAGTCTTTTTTCTGGAATACTTCGTCATTCCCAGAAATATTTTAAATTTTTTTATTGTGGAATATATACACAAGTAGGAAGATGCACAAAACACCAAGTGTAGGTCAATGAATTATCACATGGTAACCATCCATGTGATAACCATATATAGGTTAAAAAAAATAGACCATTGTCACCCTCGCCGGTGTGGCTAGTCATCCCATACACTGAAAGGTCACAGGTTCGATTCCTGGTGAAGGTAAATATCTAGGTGCGGGTTCAATCTCAGTCAGGGTGTATGTGGGAGGCAACTGATGGATGTTTCTCTGTCTTCTTTCCTTCCTCTCTCTAAACATATCCTCTGGTGAGGGGAAAAAAGAGGTGATTGTCAACAAGCACCCTAGAAATCCCTCTTGTACTCTTCAGTTACTTCCTTAACAAAAGTTCTTTATACCTCCACCTGGATCAGGCTTGGGAATTGGATGCTTTGGGAAGAGGGCATGTCCTCTGTGAGGTGGTTCTTCTTGGTGGAGGCCAGGCCTGCAATGTTACAGCTGAGGGCTTTCTGCCTCAGGGTCTCCCTTTAGCTGAGGCTGATTCTAGAAGGATGACTGGGTTGACTCATTTCACAGCTCATCATAGTGTTTGACATTTCTTTCTTCATCAGGGACGAAGACAGGTTTGATAAAATAAAATGTTGCTGCCCTGGCTTAGTTGGTTGAGTATTGTTCAATGCACCAAAAGGTTGCTGGTTTGATTCCTAGTCAGGACATGTACCTAAGTTGACCCAGGTTTTGGGTTAATTCCTGGGGTGCATATGGGAGGCAACCATAAGATGTTTTTGTTTTTCTCTCTCTCCCTCTTCTTTCCTCTCCCTAAAAATCAATAAAAAACATATTAAGAATAAATAAAATGTTCGTAATAGAGCGTAGAAAAGCAAGATTTATGTGCCATTCATGAGAGATTGGATAAGTTTTTGTAAGCAGAAGGAGGTATGTGGAGAGATGAAAGCATTATAGGGTTCTTAAAAATATTTATTCCTTCTCTTTGTCATGAGAAGTTCTGTATGCTCATCTTTGTAATATTCCATTAGAGAGTAGACTAGGCACGGCTTTCAGTGGTTTAGTTGATAAATGAAAAGTTGATCTGTGAGTGACATTGTCCATTATTTCAGGTCTAGTAAATGAGGGAAGAATGTCTATTTATCATAGTCTCCTTTTCTCTATAGTTCTGAATTTTGATATAGTTCAAGGAAAGAAATCCTCAAGAGCAGAGAGAGAAATGAATGTGGGTAACATATAATTATTACCAATATTATCCACCATTATTTTATGTAAACCACATAGGGATATTTTTCGACATCCTCCTTGATATATTTCTGTCAGAATTCTGAATTTTCCCTTTACTGCTTAAAAACAACCTAACAACTAATACATTCATTTAAAACTAAGCAAGGAACCAGGGCTCTTTCCCTGAAACTTCTGGCATGGTCTGGCTGCAGGATAAGGCTTGGAATAGGTGCAGAATTCTCACTGGCCAATCAAATGGATTGCAAGTCTTACCTTCTTGAGTCGATGTGTTTTGCTGGATCATGTAGATAGATCAGTTTAATAGTTTTTACCTTTGTCTTTTCCCTTTCTAAATATGGTTATGTATAGAAAACTAGAAAAGAAATTGGAATGCTTTAGAGATAGCCTAAAAACTCTGAGGCAAAAAGCCTTTCAATTACCTGTAAGGAACTAGCTGGGAATGAATTAAGATAATAAGATTATGTTCGATGTTAAAAGAAAAAAAAGATTGTGCTTCATCTTGTGGCTAACTTTGGGATCAGTTCTTGGAACTTTGAATTGACCAAATTTGGAAAAGCCATAATACTCTTAAAAATATAGTAATATGAAAAAATCATAATAAGCATGCAAAGGGATATGGTGGCCACCCTTCAATGTACAGTTTTTTTTCCAGGGATTGTGAAATGATTGCCAAGATTTCAAAAGAATTATGAAAAGTAACCAGTTGGCCTAGCTGTTGGGGCTCAGTGGTTGAGCTTCAGCCTATGAACCAGGAAGTCAATGTTTGATTCCCAGTCAGACATATGCATAGGTTGCAGGCTCGATCCTTAGTGTGGGGCATGTAGGAGGTAGCTGATCAACGATTCTCTCTCATAGTTGATATTTTTATCTCTCCTTCTTTCTTCCTCTCTGAAATCAATAAAAATATATTTTAAAAAAGTTACCAGTTTTTCTGTGGCAAAACAAATCATATGGAAATCTAATAAGAAGGAGTATTTTTAATGCAGAGTAACAGAAATAAACATAGGTAGTCCTTGAAAAGGAGGGAGGTCAGGAGTGGTGGACAGCCTGGTATTTCCAGAGAAAGGTAGCTGTGAGAGCAGACCTGGAATTTGACATCTAAGCCTGACAGATGAGGGTGCTGTCATTTGGCAGTGTTTCCAGAGCTCCAGAGAGGGATGCCTAGTTGGATGGGAGGGGTTGGGGGAAAGTTATTGATCCTTCCTTGTACTGCAGTTATCAGAAAGAATGAAAACAGCCCTAACGGGTTTGGCTCGGTGGATAGAGCATCGGCCTGTGGACTGAAAGGTCCCAGGTTCGATTCCAGTCAAGGGCATGTACCTTGGTTGCGGGCACATCCCCAATAGGGGGTATGCAGGAGGCAGCTGATTGATGTTTCTCTCTCATTGATGTTTTTAGCTCTATCCCTCTCCCTTCCTCTCTGTAAAAGATCAATAAAAAATATGTTTTTAAAAATCAATAATATATATATATATATATATATATATATATATATATATATATATATATAAAGAATGAAAACAAATGAGGCAAACATTCAACTCCAAAAATTATAGAAGACTAATCTTATGGGAACCAAATGCAAGGAATAAAATGGTTAAAAGAGAAACCAATGGAATACAAAACAAACTAAATAGGGAAAACAAAAACAAAAGCTGGTTCTTTTAAAAGATTGTAAGACAAGAGTCAACCTGGGACTCATGTTAAGCTTTGGGCCTGTCGTGTTTTTAACAATTGTAATAAACATATTATACTAATCCTATATAATAAAAGCCTAACATGCAAATTGACCAGACAGTGGAATGACTGGATGCTATGATATGCACTGACTACCAGGGAGAAGATGCTCAACTCAAGAGCTGCCCCCAGCCTGCAGGCCTCAGGCCAGCCAAGGCAGATACCAGTGGGGACCCCTGATTGCCCTGCAGAGGGAAGTGACCAGCGAGGGGCTGGGTTGGTGAGTGAGTGGCAACAGCCCGGCCAAGGCAGGTGCCATCAGGGGCCCCCCGATTGTCCTGCTGGTTGCCCCACAGATCGGTCCTAATCGTTGACCAGGCCTAGTGGCTCTACCTGTGTACAAATTTGGTGCACTGGGGCTCTAGTATGTTAATAATAGGGGAAACTAGGCATAAGGTAAATGGATGTTCTCTGTACATTTTTCATAAATGTAAATCTATTCTAAAAATTGAATTTATTAAAAAGATTAGTAAAAAGTATTTTGACAAGTCTTATGAAGAAATGAAGAGAGAAGATACAGTTACAATCTAGAACACAGAGGAATGAATAATGACAAGTACCACAGAGCTTAAAAAACAATTAAAGAGCCCTAGCTGGTTTGGCTCAGTAGATAACGCATCAGCTTGAGGACTGAAGAGTCCCAGGTTTGATTCTGGTCAAGGGTACATGCCCTGGTTGTGTGCTTGATCCCCCAATAGGGGGTGTGCAGGAGGCAACTGATCAATTCATTGATGTTTCTCTCTCTCTCTGAAATCAATTAAAAATATATCTTATATAATAAAAGCTTAATATGCAAATCGACCAAATGGCATAATGATCAGCAGAATGACCAGTTGCTATAATGGGGACTGACCACCAAGGGGCAGATGCTTAATGTAGGAGCTGCCCCTAGCCCGCAGGCCTCAGGCCAGCCAAGCAGGTGTCAACAGGGGCACCCTTCGATTGCCCTGTTGATAACCCCGAAGGGAGAGGTGACTGGCAGTGGTGGTGGGGATAGGGCTGGCAAGTGGGCAGTGCCAGGCTGGCCAAGGCAGGTGCAGCAGGGGCCTCCTTATTGCCCGCTCATTGCCCCACAGATTGGCCCTGATTGCTGGCCAGGCCTAGGGACCCTACCTGTCCATGAATTTCATGCACTGGGCCTCTAGTAGGCAAATAATTAGAGAAAGGAGGTTTGAGATGTTGGTGTAGGTAAACCCAGTATTCTCCTCCTCCCACAACCACATCAAAATTATAGCTAAACCATAGAACAACCATCATTCCTGACAGCCTGAATTCTGAATGGAAGCTCTATAAAAACTAGAGAAGTAAAGAAAAAAGTGCATTTAGATTGGTAGGAGGGGCCGGATCAGCACCCATACGTGGCGTGTTTTTAATTGAGAGGGATATCTAGGCTGCAGAGGCCTCCTGTGAGGAGCAAAGGGTCCTAGCCCCACATCAGACCCCTAGTCCAGGGTTCCAGTGCCAGGAAGAGAAGTCCTGGTACCTCTGGACTGTAAAAATGAGCAGGGAATTGTGGCTGAGTGACATAGAGGCTTTTGAAGACCTGGATAGCTCCTCTTAAGGGCTGGCACATGGATTTATATTCCCTTGGAGTTCCAGTGTTGGGGAGCGGTTTGAAAGGATCCAGGAACATAGGGGGAGGAACTAAATTGCTTGGCATTGGGGCAATAACCGAGAGGAAGCTCTCTTCCAGACAAAAGTGCAGGCAGAGATCATGGTTCCTTTGCTGAGACCTCCCCCATACAATTCTGACAGGCAGTCACCATACCTGTGACTCCATCAACCTGGCCCACACTGTTTACCTCATCCTCATGATTCCCTGAGATGCCACCCCACCCAATTTGCAGCCTCCATCCAAGCTGTTTGCAGTGGCTTGCACATTAATGGCCTATCCTGGCTCAGGCTTCAGACTTCCCTAAAATCTTTCAAACAAGTAGCAGCTTGACTCAGTTTGCCCCATACTCCTTGAAAAGTATCCCCAGGCCCAGCACTAGCAGCAGCTTACCATGGGTCATAGCTTGGCCTCTCCTGGGTGCCTCCAAGCCTAACACCAATAGCAGTTATCTACAGATTGCTCTGTAGCTCATGCTGGGTAGCCCCAGGCAGGGCAGTCAGTGGCTGACTTTGCACCTCCTGGGAGGCCTCAGAGCCGGTGCACCCAGTGGACAGCTTCAGATACAGCAGATTGCAGCTCTACCACATCAACCAGTGACACTCAAGGAGCGGACTCCATGAGCACCAAAGCCCCACTGAAGCAAGGCCTGTTCCATAGGGGTGTCTCCTGCACAGCAGCTTTTCTGCTATAGTCATAGCTGGTCCTCACAGCTAATTGGACTGGGGGTCAATTCCTCTCTGACTCCAATAGCAATTGAGGCTCAATTACAACAGGACACGCAGGAGTGCATCTAGAGTGCCCAGCTCAGGTACCTGAGGAAGTGGAGCCACTGGGCCCTGCACGACACCTACTACACAAGGTTACTGTACCAATTCCAGGAGAAATAGCAGCTCTCTCAAATACATAGAAACAAACACAGGGAAGCAGCCAAAATGTGGAGCCAAACATGTCACAAATGAAAGAACAGAAGAAATATATCCAGAAAAAGAGCTCAATTAAATGGAAGCGAGCAAACTACTAGACACAGAATTCAAAACAATGGTTATAAGGATGTTCAAGGAACTTAATGAAAGCTTCAAGGAATTTAGTGATAATGTTAAGGAATTTAGTGAGAATTTCAAGGAATTTAGTAAGAACATCAAAGATATGAAAAAGAATCAGTCAGAAATTAAGCATACACTAACTGAAATGAAGAATAATTTATAGAGATTCAAAAATAGAGAAGAGGATGCCAAGAATTGAATCAGTGATTTAGAATATGAGAAAGCAAAAACACCCAATCCGAAGAGCAAAAAGAATCCAAAAATATGAAGATAGTATAGGAACCTCTGTGACAACTTCAAGTATACCAACAT
>PVJN01031129.1:12332-25192 GCA_004026805.1 Lasiurus borealis | reverse complement strand
CATCCAGCTGCAGAACAACCAGCTAGAGAACCTGCCAATGGGTATCTTCGATCACCTGGGGAACCTATGTGAACTTCGACTCTATGACAACCCCTGGAGATGTGACTCAGGCATCCTTCCACTCCACAACTGGCTCGTACTCAACAAGCCCAGGCTGGGGACAGACACCCTCCCGATGTGTTTCAGCCCAGCCAATGTCTGGGGGCAGTCCCTCATCATCATCAATGTCAACACTGCTGTTCCCAGTGTCCAAGCTCCAGTGATCCCTGAGGTGCCCAGCGTCCCAGAAACGCCAAAGAACCCAGAAACTCCCAGCTACCCTGAAACCACTTCCATCTCCTCTGCCACCGAGTCCACCAGCTCTGTGGAGGACTACACCGATCTGACCACCATCCAGGTCACTGATGACCGCAGCACGTGGGGCATGACCCGGGCCCAGAGCGGGCTGGCCATTGCTGCCATTGTCATTGGCATTCTTGCTATGGCCGCCTCCATCGCTGCCTGCATCTGCTGTTGCTGCTGTAAGAAGAGGAGTCACACAGTCCTGATGCAGATGAAGTCACCCAATGAGTGTTAAAGAGGCAGGCTGGAGGCAGGCCTGGGGAATGATGGGACCACTGGAGCATCTGGGAATTTCATCCTTCGACCTTCATCCCTGGATCCACAGAGCCATCCTCTGTTCCCTCTCTCTGGTCCCTGAGAGGAAGGCACCCTCACCTTTTCCTGACCTGCTCTTGCAGGTCACCAGAGAGATCCTACCTTGCAGGGTTTCCAATTCACAGCCCTGGGCTTCCTTCAAGAAAGCCCCTCCTCCAAAGCCTCACCAGCTCTTCTCTGGAAACAACCTTCTCTGTGCCCATGCCCCTGCTGGCATCTGTAGACTCACTATTTCATGCCTGTTCACTTTATGGAAATAGTTCTCCACCGGGACAGCCTCTCTCCCAAGTATTCAGTATTTCCTTCTTTTGCTCCTTTTATTGTTTATGGCATGGCTCCACTCTTCATATGAAACTCTCCTTTGATTTTCTGCACCTGATGGCAAGGTGAGTTCTCTCCTCAAAGAAGGCTTCAACCCATTTAACTAGTTTCTTCAGAACTGCCAAGCACCCTGGTTCTCAGGACGCTGTGAAAGAGAGAGGGGAAAGTGATGCTGCTCAGTTCCTGAAGACAGAGCCATCATGAGCATCTCCCATGATTTTTACTTGGAAAAGGAAGAAAGGCACAGTGAAACCAGATCAGCCTTTTAGAGGATGGCATTTCCAAGCTGCAAACTTAGCTTTAAATTTTTTAGTATTTAAGGAATAAAATCATGTAGAACTTCTGACCTGTAAAAATGCTAAAATCAGCTTATTGATATTGGATGGAGAAAAAAGCCTGGTACCTAGGGGTTCTTGTGTTTACTTCTAGGGTTTTTCTTTTTTAAGTGTTTATTGAAGGAAAACATACATACAGAGCAAAAAGTATGTAGCTTGATAGATTTTCACAAACTGTACACACCCTGTAATCAGTGTCCTGAACAACAAACAGGATATCACCAGTATCCTCTATCCCAGTCTTTTACTGAAGAAGACTGGGGCTTATGGGAAGTGTCATGAACGTACCTGGGAACTGGCTCCCCCTCTGGATGAGCCCTCTGCTTCCCCCTCCCCCTCTGTCAACCCTTCTGAAGGCCCAGCTTCCAGAGTGGAGGAGAAGATGTGGTACACGCTGGCCAGGTCAGAAGCATCTCAACTATAGTAGCCCACACAATTACGCACCCTTCTCTACCAACAAGCTGTCTGCTTGCTGTTCATTGGAGGCCCTTCTGCTTGGACCTTTCTATGGGCATGATGCACCTATATCTGTTTTTAATTTTTACTCTCCATTTGGGGGAAGTGAAATACCTCAGAGATGAGATCCTTTAATTGAACATCCAAGTGTAATGGAATCCAGCAATCTCTCTAATGTGGTGGTGAAATTCTCCATCAACATTACAGTGAGCTAGAAACAGAATTTCAGAATTCTTATATATAGCAGGATACACCAGGGCATACTAAAAAGTCATACTGGGTCTGGGGCCTCTCTGGAGCAACTCTTCCCCGGGGTCTGGTTATAAGAATTGTTTGGTCCAAGGTTATTCTCCCCCTTAAATTACAATCATTTGAATACCTGCCCTTGCCACCCTTCCTGCTGCATACATATTCACTCTGGTAAATAAATTATGCTTATAGCAATGGACATATTTCTCTGGACAACTGGCCTACCAGTTTAGAAGTAAAAGTTCTAAATGAAGAATTTCAGATGTCCATGTTTGCCCAGGAAAGAGCTATAGCCAACTGTATAAAGATTTGGAAATCTGCCATCAATCCTAATTGCTTCTTACAGATTCCCTCTGCTCCATAAGACAAATAAAGAATCTCTTGGGGCCTTAGCAGAATGATGCTGACAGGTTCCCTCAAAAAAGGGTCCAGGAATGGATGTGCCTAAGAACTAGCATTCTTGGTAGCTTCTTATTCTTTGTTCCAGAGAATCTGTGAGAGATAGGGCCTGACAGAGGCAAAAGACATCATCTCCCCAAGATAAATCTAAGTTTCCAAAAATTTTTCAAAATATTTGTAGCAACTGGTAGATGTGTTGCTGGGGCCTGAAAGTAAATGAGCTCAGAGCTTGGGGGCATGAGCGTCATTCCACCAATGGTAGTCTGTATCCTGGGGCCAAAGAGGAAAGCTCAGCCTGCTCTCTTCAGGCAGGAAGCACGGTTTGACATTGCACTCCTCAAGGTCCTCCTTATGAGTCGCCTCCAATGTCTCCTTGTGCAAAAGCACCAGTGGGCCAGAGGTGGCAGAGGGGTGATAAAAGAGTCCTCTTCATCCAGTGTGTCCTGCCATTGTGAACCCAGAAACCTTGGTGCTGCCAACATCGGCTGTGACATTGGAGTACCTCCCTCTCTGGCCCATGATATCAACATGTGCTCCCGGGCCAAAGGCTGGCCTGAGGGCGGCTGTGCTCAGATGATCCCACCCAGGAGCACTCCAGGTGGGGGTGATAGACCCTTTACCTGACCTTCTGAGCTTGCCCGTTCCTTTCTCCCATCAGAGTGGATTGGATGGAGCCATCCAGACTCCTCTTCTTTGGCAGGTCTTTTGGCCTCTGAGCCATGCTGTCTGGTCAGGAAGCTGCCAGAAAAGCTGAGTAGTTTCCTTTCCAACAAAACGATGCATTTGCTCACTTCTCAGGGCTGGAATGAGCCACTTGGCCCCCCCTAGAATAGAGGGAGGGCACAGAGTTCACTTCACTTCCCCGCCTCTGCTCACAGGCTTCTCTGTCACCTTGCTGGTACAGTAGACTGCCTTTGGAGCAGAGGGTCAATGTTGGAAGAAAAATAATAAAAGCTAGTTAGAGCCACTGTTTCCCAAAAGTGCTTACTGCGCATAGCTACCCTTGAAAGCACTTAATAGGCATTTCCTTTTTAATCCTCACAATACCCCCGTGCATGAGTACTGCCTTATCCCCTGTGATGGGGTCTTAAACTGCCCTTCTTCTGCAACATTTCCCTTCTCTCTTCAAACTTTGTATAAGACCTCATGACCTATACTCGGCTTTCATCATTGAACCAAAGAAAATGGGAGTCAGTCTCCTGTTGTTCCCCAAAGTCTTAGCCACAGAAACCTCACTTGGCACTGTGTGGATCAAAAACGTTGTAAATGCAGGGGAAAATTAAACTCATCCATCCATCAAAGAAAAATTGGCCCCTCTCATGGAAATTGTTGGGCTGTGTGTATCTTATTCCCTTCTTTAGAATTCAAAGGCACAACACAGTTCTCAGAACTCTTAATGAGCGACAGTTTCCACAACCTTCTAGATGTCAGTATAGAGCAGTTTCAGGAATCTAGTTCTAAACCCAGGAAGCTGATAGAGAGCAGACAGCTAGAGATAACTAGATAGTCAGACAGTGGATGCATCCTAGCTTTTAGCTGCAAACCTCTCAAAGAATTCAGCCCACGGATCCAACAGTCAGAACTGAGTCCGCGTTGCTGGGAAAGCTGTTGGGAAGGTGGTGGTGGTCTTGGGGAAGAATCCATCTCAGAGAGGGTGGGCAGGTGTCCTCCAGGCCAAACTCTTCCCAGTCTGCACTTTCTCCTTCACCTGAGGATGGCTCGTTCTCACCAACCCATTGCCTTCATGCTGCCTTCAAAAGTAGACCATGTTTGCCTTGCTTAGAGAATAATTGCAAATAGTCCCAGGAGTTTGGTGATGCATTTAGATATTTCTTAGGCCTCTGGGGTTTTATAGGGTGTGAGCCTTGGTGGGCAGGGTTGGGGTTCATCTTCGCTGGGATCTGTCTTTGCTGGGTACTGCTTGTAACAAATTTGGTGTACAGAATCAACAATAAATGGCTTACACAGGACACATGTGCTCTTTATGGTATCTTGGTTATAGGGTCACACACCTGGGGATCCCACTCTTTTAAATTTGATTTATTTTTTTTACAATATACAAAATAAATCAGTCTCTATGCGATCTCCACTTTCAGTCCTTGGGTGTCAGGGTTCTCTCCTGTGAGTTTTCCATTGATTATTCAGGAAGTTTTTCTGAATTTTACTTGTAATTCCAGTTTGTTCCTGGGAGCATGTTCGTTCAGCATCCACTTACTGTGCCTCCATTCTTGCCCCCTCCCCGCTAAGCCTGGTGATCCCATTCTTGTCATATGTGTGCAAGACTGATCCAGACAGCCTCTCACAAAGAATAGATTCTGGGCTGGGAAAAAGTCCTCAGAAAGTGAGTGGAGACCAAAAATGAAATAACAAATCATATCTATAGGCCACTGTGTTGGGAAGGGGCCTTAACAATAGGATCAACCCATGTTACAGAGGAAGAGAGTATGATCAAGACAGGAAGTGAAGTAGTGGTTGAGCTTGCACACAAGCAGACCTCCAGACTCCTAGGCTCAGTATTCATTTAATGTGCCTACGCACACGCCCATGGGCTTAGGACTCTTATTGGTGCTTTCCACCAGGCTCAGTGAGTCACAGGCTCTCAAATACGCCATCTGAGTGAAGGTGACTCCTACCATGTGTCCAGGTGACCCCAGGACTACTTCAGGTCTCCAGGTTCCAGGGGCTGCCACAGCTGTTGGCGCAGGCCCACTTCTTAAGAGGGAGCCCATCCCCTCTGCTGTTTCTGTGTCCCATCGCCATGCCTAGGAAAGGGGCTTCAAAAAATATTTTACTGGAATTTCTTAGTTCTTAGATCCCTTCTGCAGACGGGAGCCTGTCCCAGGAGGCTGGACCTGGACAAGGGTCAATCATGTGTTCACTATATAGTGGGGCTAGACCATTTTTGTTGTTGTTGAATTGATTGCAGAGAGGAAGGGAGAGAGCGAGAGCAAGAGCGAGAGCGAGAGAGAGAGAGAGAGAGAGAGAGAGAGAGAAAGAGAGAGAGAGAGAGAGAGAGAGAGAAACATCAATGATGAGAGAGAATCATTGATTGGCTGCCTCCTGCATGCCCCCCATTGGGGATTGAGCCTGCAACCCTTCAGTCCATAGGCCGATGCTCTATCCACTGAGCCAAACCAGCTAGGGTTGGACTGTTTTGATGACTGGGGGCAGGGGCTTGCTATCTTTCCCTAACCACTGCACCTGACCATTCAGACAAGTGTCTGGAATAATGGGAAAAAGAGTTAGAGCCTTAATCCTACCTCCCAGAAGATTCCTGAATTTCTTAATGCAAATCTTCACTCTGTATATGCACACATGTCCTTACAGCTGCCCATATCTGCAGTGTAATTTGACACGTGAGTACACACACACACACACACACACATATGCCTTCCTAGGCCCTCTGCCATAGATGAGAATGAAGAGATTAAATAACTTGTGGAAAGACTGGCCAGTATATTGAAGAAGCAAGATTCAAACCCAGATCTTGGAATGCCAAATTTCTGTTGCTCACCATGACATTGACAAACAGACACATTCTCTTTCTGCCTGAAGAACCTGTCCCCTTAGCCTGGTTGTGAGTCTCCTCCAGAGGTGTGCCCACCTCCTCAGCCAGCCAGCCTGCCCCACCCAGCCTGGGTGCTGCTGAGGGTGGGGCCGGGAGCACTTTGTTCACAGCCTTTCTCTCCTCTTACATGCCCCCATGTTTCCTGACAAAGTGCAGATTGTCATATGTCTCCAATGAAGAATGCTACACGCTGTCATGCCTTTGCAATTTGGCTGATGAAATCTGCTCACATGCAAAAAACACAATTAGTTTGGACTTGAAAAAGAGTGGCATAAATAATGATATCATGTGAGAAGATTAAAAGCCATCAGAGTGGGGGGTGGAGATGGAAGAGGGTATAGGAAGGATAAATGGTGATGGGAACAAAAAAAATAAAAGCCAGTCGAATACTGTGAATGGTAGAATCTGGGCATTGCTTATCTTGGTCAGACCTTCACCCTGCACTCCTGAAAACACACACACACACACACACACACACACACACACACACACACATGTTTCTCTTATTCTGCAGCCCCTGGATGAGCAAGCTCCAGAAACAGGACAATCACTATCTCCCAAAGCAACTGCCCCCCTCCCCCCCCCCCCTGCATGGGGTGAAAATTGGGCCAAAATTTACATCCTCAAGTCTTTTCTCCCTTTTAGCTCAGAAAGCTTTTAGAAAGATGATTTATTAAACAAACAAACAAAACAATAAACCCACAACCTTCTTAGAAGTGAACCTGGTGTTGAGAGCAAAGCAGGTGTCCGTGGCTGGCCTTCTGGCTGAGGTCTGTCTCCTGGGACCACCTGGCATTTTACAAGGAGTGGTGCGAGAGCATGGACCCCAGTCCCACTTCTCACCCCTGGAGCGGCGTCCTGGGTGCCCTGGGGTCTCAAAGGTGCCAAGCCTGTGACTTTAGATGGATTTTGGCCCCACTGGGGATCTGTCTGTGGGAGCAGGTCAGGATCATTTTGTAATATTCCGAGGCATTGCCCCAGATTCTCTGCTTCCTGTGACCTGGGTGACATTCCAGGAACACTCAAGCCACGTGAGGGGAGGAACCACTTCCTGGAACTTTGATCAGCTCTGGGCTGCTGGGTCCACACTGACCACAGACCACAGACCACACCGGACACCCTTCTGTTCCCAAGGAAGAGCTAGGGCAGCAGGTCCCCCCTGCCCAGCCCCTCACGGTAGGTCTCCTGGAGCCACTATACGGCTCCTGGGTCTGTGGGAACATGGGAGGAACCTGGAGTCCTGGCTGCAGGGAGGAGGGGAGCTGGCCACTCCTTCCAGGCTTCGCAGCATGTCCCCAGCTCCAGGCAGGCCGAAGCACCCCCCTTCCCTGGGAGGAGAAGCCCTCAGGTATTCACCCAGGGTGGTGCTGGGCTGAGGGAGACAGGAGGAACGCTGAGGGGGGCGGATTCCGGGAGGACAGTGCCCTGGTCCCTGCACTCGAAAGCTCCTGGTGCCTGGTGGGAATGCCAGGGCTGACCAGCTTACCCTGAGTGGCGAATGAACAGGTCACTCTGACACATATTTCTGTGAAAGAGAGGTTAAAGGGCTAGTTTACTTTAGGAGCAAATAGCCCTGATTGCCTGCCTCATTGGCTTTTTATTGTAACAACAACTTGAACTCAAATTAACCTTTGGATACAATCAGCAGGGTAAGCATCCTTGAGAAAGCACATGCTTCTCCAAGGTCCTGTATTTAAAGACTAAATATAGAGATTCCAGTGAAACACCCGGGGGCTCGGACTTGTTTGGAAAAGTCAAGGTAGGGGCTGCCACCTTCTGCAAGGTCCCTTCAGAGGCTCCGACCTTTCGGAGAATCCTCTTTACAGACTTTCCAACCGAGTCCCGTGCTTCCCCACAGTGGGGTAAGCAGGGTGACCATTGGCCACATTTGCCTGGTTCCACCCTGAAGTGTGTGCCTGTCATCCTGGCATAATTATCACTAGCCCTCCTTTTATTTCTGGTTTAGATGATAAAATATATAGTCGCTCTAGGAATGAAACGTGGGTGCACTACCTTTTATTGTTTGCCAGGCACAGTGTTAAGTGCTTTATATTTACTGTGTAATTTAACATATTTATCATGCAATTGGGTATGAATCTGAAGCCCACGGGATGGGGGTGTAATTACAGAGGGGAAAATTGAGGCTTAGAAAGCAGCAAGTAGGCAGTATGGCCAGAATTTGAACCCCATTAATAGGGTGAAGAGTCAGAGCTGAGCTTCAGGGTCATGCCAGCCATGAACACATTCTGTCCAGGTCAGCACACAGGTCCCCCAGCCAGATGCTGGGTGCACAGGCAGGTAGAGAAGCTTCGGGCTCACCTGCAGGTGGTACAGACGACTAGAGTGCAGAGCAGAAGGACTCAAGCGGTTCAACGGAGGACATGAGTGGCTCAGGGGATCCAGAGGAGGCGCAGTCAAGGAAGGCTTCCCAGGGGAAGTGTGACTTGCACTGGCCTGAAAGGTAGGTGGATACGGGCAGGTAGCAGCAGGAAGAGAGAGGGAGGCACAGGTTCTGAAGTGGGAAGGTCTGAGAAGCGAGGGCTAGAGCTGGGCTCTGTGAGAAGCATTGGAAGAGAGGACAGCGCCCGGCTCATGACCTTTTATTTCAGAATGTTAGCTACCCTCCCTTTAGGAACCTTATGACAGCTGACAGACAAGCTCCACTGAGCCTTTGCATTGTAACTTCGAGGAAGGGGAAAAAAAAATCAAGAAAGCCCCTAAAATGGGTCTGGAACTGTGCTGTGCGTTTTACACAATTATCTCAATTTTTATCATAACTTTCCACCTCATTACTTAAAAAATGTAGAAAGTATATGATTGAGCAAAAAAAAATTTTTTTTAAAGTAAATCACCCACAATCAGAGATAGACAGGGCAAAGGTTTAGGGCATAATCTGAAGCTGTGGAGGGTCCTTCTGAGCCACTTCATTGGCATAAAGTCAGGTGTGGCCGAAGGGGGCTCACGATGAAGAACAAAAGATGGTCCCTCATCACCTGGGAAGCTCCAAGAGTTCTTGGAGCTCTGTGCCAGGAACCAGGAAGAAGGCCAAATATATATTTCTGATTATATCACAACATCACACACCCAATGCTCTGACATCCCAGGGGTGAGAAATTTTGCTTGTTATCTCTCTTAATTACCACAATAACCCTAACAGCACTGTAATTTAGGTAGTAGCATTACGATGATGATGATTGCTCTCAATTTACAAAGGCAGGCACCGGGACTCTGAGGGCCTAGTTCACTGCCTGAGACACATTGGGCAGCAGATTGGGGAGGGCCGGCCAGCTGGGGAGGGACAGGGGCAGGAGCCCACGGCAGGTCTGAGTGCCTCAGCCACGTGGCTTATTTTCCTGGGTCGAGGGAAGGAGACTGAGGTCCAGGGAGCAGCAGGCCTGCCCCGGGGATCTGGGCAAGGCAGCCAGACGCTCTGGGCTCCCATCATCCTCTGGGAGCAGTGAGCGGCAGCTCTGTGGTGGATGACAGACTGGCTTGTGGCACACCCAGAAATGTACCAACCCAAAAGCAATTTGAGAAGAGGAAAGAGTTCATTTGCAACCAGTAATCTCCACTGCCTCCCCCTCCCCCCAAAAAAAACAGGCTTGCTGAGAGCATGGAACATTTTGTGGCCATTTCTAGTCTATACATAAATGCAGAGGTGATTTTTCAGATGGGAAGCGGGGATCTTCTGGCTGCTGCCCCGCTGTCCCCTCCGGTGCCAGCCTCCACAATGCCCAGGCAGGGCACTTCCTATCTCTAGAGCCCCCAGGGACCTGCTCTTGAAGGTGTGGTGGGGAAGGGGCCCAAGTCCGGAGCATCCTGGCCAGAGCCGTTAGAATCTGTGCTTGATTAAACCAAGGACAAAACAATTACACCTTTCCCTGGGCTGGGAGGAAAGAGGCAGAAAAAGTGCTGTAGTCACAAACCTCGCTGGTCCATAAATGAAGTGGCTGAATGATCTCATCCGTTATTCCATGGCCAACCTCTGTGACTACTTCAGAACAGCTGGGCCTGGCTGGGACTCAGAGGAATCAGGGTGACTGCTGCTGCTCTGGACAGACACCGAAATGCTCTGAGCATGACAGAAACCATCGATTGCTGTCAACAGGTAGCGCGCATAGCAGTTATTCCCGACGTTTGTGAAGAACAGATCCTTGGGCCCCAGGCTGTGCAAGGCTGTGATTCAGTAGAAGAAGAAGTCCAGGAGCCCACAACACCTCGTTAAGTGAAAAGAACAGACTGTTTTCAGATGAGGGCTTTCAGACCTTTTCAGTAAACAGCCCTTTCGGTGGCGGCAAGTGGGGGAACCAGAGCGTGTCCATGGTGCCGGCCCTGGGTCTGGGCTTTCAGTGCATTTCCCCCTTCAATCCTCAGAACGACCCCACGAGGAAGATAGTATGGAAGCTCACTGTTTTAAAGATGAGAACATTAAAGCACAGAGTCGTTAGGCAATTCAGTTAAGGCCACAGAGCTAATAAGGGATGGAGATAAGATTTGAACCGGGACTGGCTCCAGAGCACAAACCATTAGCCATTCTAGAGTGATGTGAGAAGGGTTAGGTGTGGCCCCTCTGGAAGTTATCAGAGTTCCTCACCATGAGTACCATCCCTTGCCCCTTTCCGCCCCAGAAGACTAGGGCAAGGGGTGTCTGGCCTACACTTTAGAGGTCCTGTCTGGCCCTCTTCCCACCAGGGCATCCCAAGGGCTGAGAAGTTTGCCAGATCAAAGGGACACCCTTGCCAGAGGCTGTGCCCCGTTTTAAAGCCTTTTTTTTTTTTTTTTTTAAAGATCCGAGCTCCAGGGCTCCTGTGATTGCCTCCCCAGGCCAATCATTTCACAGAAGTGAATATGAGGTCTCTACTCCCAGCACTGGAGAGAGTCAGGGGGAAGAGAAGGGGGCAGACAATAGGCGAAGGCCCTTGCATGCTCTCACTATGGGTCCTACAAATGTGAGGAGCAGGTTTGTGTACCACCACCCAGGCCATTGCCATGGAAGCCATACCGAGGGTGTCACAGCGAGCACCTTGCTTAGCATGCAGGCCACCAGGCTGACCCTGGCCCCTTCCTTCTTAACCACGTGCTCTTGGACCAGTCGCTGTGGCTCTGGGACCCCCAGTTTCCCCGTTCTGCATCCTTCCAGATTTTTGCTCTGGGTATTGAGACGTATGTGTGGGAGTTTTGGTGGCTAGAAGGTGGGAACAGCCACCTAAGCTCTGCCCCCACATCAGAGAGGTCCCCCTTACCTCCCTCCCTCACTATTGCCTGAGCCAAAGCTGATTTGCCTACACGTGATCTCCTGTGTGACTGATGTCATCATTTTGATCAAGTCCTGCATCTCAAGTTACTGCCTTTGTTGGAAAAAATCCTAAGGCTTATATTTCCAAACTAGAGGCCCGATGCTCAAAATTTGTGCAAGGGGCTCTGCCCTCGCCCTGGCTGCCTTGAGGTCCTAAGGGCTCCCCACTGGTCCTTCCCGAAGGTCATTCCAGAAGGTTGTCCCGCCATCCGGTCTAATTAATTCTTTATATATAGGATGACAGTAGATTAGAGTCAGAGGCACACTAGGGGAAGCGGGAGCACCTCTCAGGCTCAGCAGGTGGGACACATTCTCTCTCCCACGAGCTTTAGCTTTCCTTTCACCTGTGCCTCCCATTTGGTCCTGGCTTTCTTGGCAGGGGAGATGGGAAAACCAGATCTGGGTTCAAGCCCAAGCCCTGCTGCAGACACTCACTAGGAGGAGGCTGGCCAGATGGCCCGTAGGGCCCCCACATCCATTCTAGTGGGCTGTTTTCTGGAAACTGCCTGTGAGAACCAAGGACCAAAGGGGCACCTGACAACATTATAGGGTGTTAAAGAGAGGAATCGCTTCCCTCTTACTCCAGGGGTGGGGGCTTTGAGACCATTCTCCCAGCCTGGGGGTCATTCACCAGGGCCTGCACCGCTCCGGGGACAGGAGCTCCGCCTCCCATGCTGCTCCTCTCAGCGGTGGAGGGTTCGGTTGCACAGGCACTGACAGAGCACATTGTGAGTCAGCACTGCGCTTGCACTGAGTGCAGAGCGAGGGGCCACTTCTCCCAGAGGACGGCCATGAGCACCCTTCGTGCCAGAGGACTGTGCTGGGGAAGATGATGGAGAAGCACAGTGCCAGGGGCCTCACCTCTGGGGCCAGAGAAGGCGGCTGTCAGGATCCCAA
The DNA here is from genome assembly GCA_004026805.1 of Lasiurus borealis. Lineage (NCBI taxonomy): Eukaryota > Metazoa > Chordata > Mammalia > Chiroptera > Vespertilionidae > Lasiurus > Lasiurus borealis. The sequence continues at coordinate 13,014 of PVJN01031129.1, read as the reverse complement.
GGGGTTTGTGCCAGGTCCCCAGGGGCAGCCCAGGTGGCCGGTGTGGTGGGACAGTGGCTGTCGCACCCCTCTTTAGCTAAGGCCCACTGCTTCTTACCTGTATCCCACACACACAATTGCAGGAGAATAAAATCTCAAGCTAAAGCTGAACTCTAGCCACTGGTCTAAGGGCTACAGAACCAGGAGGCACACACATGCCCGAGACTCGTTCCTTGACCTCTTGTGTCCTGAGTAGTAGGCAGGCAGTGGCTGTCATACCCACACCGTGTGAAATCTACCTCCTGTCAGCGTCTGTGTCCCAGAGGAGCCTCAGGGACGTGGGCCCTTTCTCAGGGAGAAGTTGACCCTTCTCTATAGCCAGAAAAATTCCTGGAAGAACTGAGTTATTTAGTGTCTATAGAGGGCTTTTGTAAGCACAGTGTTTGCAGGAGACAGTCACACACGAAGCCCTTTAACCTGAAGCTGAAATTTGCGATGCAGGAGGCAGCCAGAGAGGGCAGCAGAGAGGCAGCTAGGGGCCAGTTGTGAGTTTTTACTGAAAACAGGACAATTGATAAGAATTGGATTATGTTGCATGAAGGTTTTCCTCCTTCTTTCCTTCCTTCCTTCCTTCCTTCCTTCCTTCCTTCCTTCCTTCCTTCCTTCCTTCCTTCCTTCCTTCCCCTGTCCCTCCCTTTCTTCC
>PVJN01031129.1:7500-12232 GCA_004026805.1 Lasiurus borealis | reverse complement strand
TTGTTTTTCCTTCTTTTTTTTTTCTTGTTCAGATAATTTTTTTTTTTCTGTAATGATGGTGGCTTGCAACATTTAACAATAATTTACATAGTTTGTTAATTGCTCTATCTCAGACACTGATCTAAAAACTTTACTTGTATTTATTCATTTAATCCCCAATTACCCTAACACCATAGACGCTATTATTATCTCCATTTTACGGAAAAAAAATTGAAGCGCAGACGGATTAGGTAACAAACCTAAGGTCACATAGCTGGCACTCGCTAAAAGCTGGAATTCTAATTTATGGAATCTGATCCACTACAAGCCATGCAGGTCATAGTGTGGGCGGGAACCGCAGTAACCTGGGAGGTGTACGCCCCCTGGTGGGGCAACTGAGCCCAGATGATCTTGTCAGGTAGGAATGTGAATCCACTGCCCCTAAATCATCTGGAAATATGGACTATTTAAAAAAAAAAATATTAAACATGTTTTCATTGATGTTTTAGAGAGAGAGGAAGGGAAAGGGAGAGAGAAACATTGATCAGCTGCCTCCTGCACAACCCCTCCTGGGGATCGATCCTGCAACCTGGGCATATGCTCTGACCAGGAATCCAACCAGGGCCTCTCATGGGATGATTGATGCTCACCCAACAGCCATACCAGCCATGGAGTTTTAATGTGAAACGTCTCTGTTTTTACATGTTGGCCTAATGGCTCATGCATAGAAAGGGCTGACACATAGACAAAACACAGTTTTCAGCTGAATCACCAACTTGTGACCCACGGTGGGTGGATGCTGGCATTTTTTTTTCTTAAAAAAAAAAAAAACCCGAAAAATTTAGTAAAGTGAAAACCTGGTCCCCTTCCATTATTTAAAACAAAACCTACTGGTCTGTGGAACCCCTGCAGCGGGACCTCCTGTGGGCTCGCTGGCTGTGGGGAGCTCCGTGGCCCCCTGCTGGTGGGGTTGTGCAGTCAGGGGCTGGAGGAGAGCATTTGAGGAGGGCATTTGAGTGGCCATCCCAGGGGCCCAGGCGCTGGTTTCCAGAGCCCTGTAGTGCCGAGGCTGCCTTCCCTCTCAGCAGATATCCAGAGAGCAGATGGTAAGCTCTCTTCACAACAAGGCTCTGGAATGTGCTGAGATTTGGAAACTCGGGAAGAGTGTGGTTTAAAAATTTCCAATTTAGGAATAATCTGCCCATCTCTTACATCTTTCCTTAAAAATCCCCCAAGACACGCCGTCTTTCATTCCTGTCTTCCATGCCTGTCTGCTCCTTTCTCCAATCTGGAACAAACACGGGGAGTCCAGGAGACCTGGGTGCTGGGGCTGCTGCCAGCCTGCAGGGGGGCTGTGGACAGGCCATGTGACCTTCTGGCTGTCAGGAGGCGAGAAAACCTGGTCCTACCGACCTTGCCAGGCTGCCACGAGGCAGTATGAAAGCCAATCAAAACATACACTGGCCCTGGCCGGGGTTGCTCAGTGGTTAGAGCATCAGCCTTTGATGCTGGTCAAGGGCAGGCTCCATGCTGGCCCTGATCGGGGCTCGTTCAAGAGGCAACCGATCGATGTGTCCCTCACACTGATGTCTCTCTCTCTCTGTCTCTCCCCCGCCCTTCCACTCCCTCTAAAAAGCAATGGAAAAGCCTCCTCTGGTGAGGATTAACAAAAACTAAAAATAAATAAGTACATGAGTTCTTTAAAACACACACACACACACACACACACACACACACACACACACACACACTGTAAACTGCTGTCCCAGCGGCTGGCCTCCGGGACAGCAGATCCCCATTTCCTGGCTCCCCGGCCTGCGCCCTGGTCACCGAGGCGCAGCCAGCCCGGCTCAGAGACCCGCTTCCCTCTTGTCTTCCCGCCGGGGGTGTAGGAGATGCCTCCCGGCGCCTGGCTGCCCTGGGCCTGCCTCCTGCTCCTGGCCAGGCCGGCCCGGCCCTGCCCCGAGGGCTGCGACTGCTTCATCCGGGAGGTGTTCTGCTCGGACGAGGCGCTGGCCGCGGTGCCAGGGGACCTCCCGCCCGACGCCACGGACATCGTCTTCGTGGAGACGGCGTTCACGGCGGTGGGCGCCAGGGCCTTCGGCGGCAGCCCCAACCTCACCAAGGTGGTCTTCCTCAACACCCAGCTCTCCCACTTGGAGCCCGATGCCTTCGGGGGGCTGCCGGGGCTCCGGGACCTGGAGGTCACGGGCAGCGCCTTTTCCAGCCTCAGCGCTGACATCTTCTCCAACCTGGCCGCGCTGGGCAAGCTCACCCTCAACTTCAACAGGCTGGAGGCGCTGCCCGCGGGCCTCTTCCGCCACCTGGGCGCCCTGGAGTCCCTCCAGCTGCAGGGCAACCAGCTCCAGACCCTGCCCGCCAGGCTCTTCCAGCCTCTGACGCGCCTGGAGACCCTCAACCTGGCGCAGAATCTGCTGGCCCAGCTGCCCGAGGAGCTGTTTGCGCCCCTGGGCAGCCTGCAGACGCTGCGGCTGAGCAACAACAAGCTCTCCCGCCTGCCCCCGCGCCTCTTCGCGGGCCTGGGCAGCCTGCGGGAGCTCTTCCTGGACGGCAACGCCCTCTCCGAGCTGCCCGCCGCCGTGTTCTCGCAGCTCTTCCGCCTGGAGAAGCTGTGGCTGCAGCGCAATGCCCTCGGCCACCTGCCGCCCTCCGTCTTCTCCTCGCTGGGCAGCCTCATCTTCCTGAACCTGCAGGGGAACAGGCTGCGGGTGCTGCCCGCGGGCCTCTTTGCAGGCAGCCCGGGCCTGGCCGGCCTGTCCCTGTCCCACAACCAGCTGGGCACCGTCCCCGAGGGAGCCTTCGCCCGGCTGTCCAACCTCAGCTCGCTGACGCTCTCTCACAACGCCATCACCCACCTGCCAGCCGGCGTCTTCCGGGACCTGACGGAGCTGGTCAAGCTGTACCTGGGCAGCAACAACCTGACGGCGCTGCCTGCAGACCTCTTCCAGAACCTGACCAAGCTGGAGCTGCTCAGCCTCTCCAGGAACCTGCTGGCCACGCTCCCGCGGGGCATCTTCGACACCAACTACAACCTCTTCAACCTCGCCCTGCACGGCAACCCCTGGCAGTGCGACTGCCACCTGGCCTACCTCTCCGGCTGGCTGCGCCAGTACAGCGACAGGCTCTTCAACATCCAGACCTACTGCGCCGGCCCCGCCTACCTGAAGGGCCAGGTGGTGCCCGCCTTGAAGGAGGAGCAGCTGGTGTGCCCGGTCACCCGGGATCGCGTGGGCTACCAGGCCCCGGGGCTGGAGGACAGGGAGCCTGGGGATGGCTGGGATCTGGTTGCGGAGGACAGGGCAGCCCAGAGACGGTGCACCTACAGCAACCCCGAGGGCACCGTGGTGCTGGCCTGTGACGACGCCCGGTGTCGCTGGCTGAACGTCCAGCTGTCTCCCAGGCAGGGCTCGGACTCCCCGGGAATGATGCACAACGCTGCTCAGGAGTGGGAACTGAAGTCGAGCTGCGGCTCTGTGAGGGTCACTGTGTCTATTGAGGCTCTGGCAGGGGACTCTTAGGTGCAGGGAGACAGAGCCAGGAGCCTGGGCACGTGGCCTCTGGGGCCTGACCAAGCCAGGGGTGGGGGCACGGGGACGCTGGAGCTGGGTTTTCAGATGCAAAGGAGGGAGTGGAGGCGTGGAGGAGGCCAAGCCCACCCTCAGAACCTCCTCCTCCTCATCCTTCATCTCCCCCTCTGAGTCTGAGACCTTAACTGCCTTAAGCTTTGCAAAGCACACATTAAAGCTGCATCATGGCCTGGAGAATAGAATAAGGCCACTCCCCTGGTGTTTCTTTTCTATTATTTAGTACCCACCCCACTCTCATCCCCACCCTAAAGTTCCAACCCTTAGGTACCTGCCACCTGCTTTGACATCCAGTTCAAAAGCCAAATGTCTGTTTCTATCCTCCCCCCACCCCACCCCAATTTGTTTTTAATTGATACAGGAGGCAATAGGAGCACAGGTGACCAGAAAGATGAAGGGCAAGGGTCTGGCTCTGGTGTGCTGGGAACTCATGGTGTGAGCTTCCGTCTGCAGGCTGCTTCCAGGTGAAAGGTGCCTGGGGAAGGGAAACACCAACTATTTAGCTTTCACTGCACAAAACCCCCAGTGGGGAGCAGGGCTGTGCCTGCTCAGCAGACAAGATAATTAAGAGAAAACACCAAAACCTCACAGACAGACCACAGTGTGGTGATTGCCAGAGGGCAAGGGGTTGGGTGGAGGTAGAAGAGTGAAAGGACACTTGACTTGGGGTGATGAACAAACAGTACAGTATACAGGTGATGTATTATAGAACTGTACCCCTGAAACCTATATAATTTTATTAACCAATGTCACCCCGATATATTCAATGAAGGGGGGGTGAGAAGGAAGAAAGGATGGAAGGAAAGAAAGCGCAGAGGAGAGAGGAGGGAGGACGGTGAGTGGAGTGGACTGGGACAGACACACTTCATTCTTAGTTTTCTCACAGCACCTGACTCTGCGCCGGTCATTCACTGAAATTCTTCTCCCTGGTTTTCAGGACACCCACTCTTAGTCAAGCGTGGCCATTCTTTCAGCCTTCCCCAGCCACCTCTCCCATGTTTGCCTCCCCAGGGCTCACTGTCCTTGGCCTCCCTGGGCAATCTCCTGCATGCCCTGGGTCCGATGTCACCTCTACACCGATGACCCCAATCTCCACCTCAGGCTTGGGTCTCTTTGGCTCCCTGCTGAGCAACCTGCCTGCTCAGCAT
>PVJN01031129.1:0-2500 GCA_004026805.1 Lasiurus borealis | reverse complement strand
AATTCTCTGCTGCTGTGTGCTGCAGTCCCACCTGGTGCTCGCTCCCGCTGCCACTGCCATGCTGGTCCCAATTGCTCGGCACCATCAGCAGTTGCTGGCCCCAATTGCCCCTGAGGGCTTCTCCACCTCCCTTTGTTCCTGAGAGGCGATCGGGCAGCAGCCACAGCTTGTACCCACTGCTGGTGCTGGCCCCCATCACTCACCATCAGTGGGTGCTAGTGGGGCTGGCGCCATTAGTGTGTGGGAGCAGGGACAGCTGGAATGGGGCTGCCGGCAGACAGGGGACCAGGGGCTGCAGCAGGAGGGGGCAGGCGGGCATATGAAGGATGGGCTGAGATCCGCCCTTGTGCTACCGCAGCCTTGTGGCCCACAGTTCCTTTCAAGGTGCATGAATTCGAGCCCTGGGCCCCTAGTGTGCTATAAAAAGAGTGTTGGATCTGTCAGGAAACTCATTGTTCCAAAATCACAGAAGGAGCAAAAGCTAGATGTCAGGGTCTCCGGAGAAAGAGAAACTAATAAGTAGGATTTATATAGAGACAGGGGAATCACAGAGGTGAGAAGTCCCCTGATTTGCCATCTGCAAGTGGAGAACCTTTGACTCGGTGGTGTAATTCCATTACAGCCCAAAGGCCGGAGAATCAGGAGCTCCAGAGGGATGGAGAGGATGGAGGTCTGGGCTCAGTCAGAGAGAACAAAGTCACCTGGTTCTTCCTCGCCTTCCTGTTCCATTCTGGCTCCCAGTGATTGGATGATGCCTCCCCACGCTGGTGTGGGCGACATCTTCACTTTGTCTAGATTCAAACACTGTTCTTCTCAGGAAGCAGCCTCACAGACATATCCTTCAAAGTGTGCCTGCCTGTCCTGGGGTGGGGGGCAGGGAAGGGCCAGCCAGGGTCTAGACTCTCATACCTCTCGCAGCAGCTAGATTTCTTGACCATAGCTGATGTTCAGAGTGCATCATGGCCTTGTAGCCTGTCCCGGTTCACCTTTCCCGCTACAAATCCCTGTGCGCTTCTGCCCCTATTTTCTGCAGCACAGCACACACTCAGCGGTGAAGGCTCCACTGGTTTTCCCTGCCACCCTGGATTTTTTGGGGGTGTGTTACAACCAACACACTTGCTGGGGTTTGTTCTTGCACCTGTACCTGCAGCTCCGGTCTTTTGTCATCTTCACCAGCTGCGTCATCAGCCCTGACACCCAGAGGCCTGGCTCTGTGCCCTCAAGGCTGAGGAAGCTGTCAGGGGTGGGGGCGAGCCCTGACAGAACGCCTCTCCCAGAAATCACGTTGTGCCACCCTGAAGCCAGTGAGGATACGTCCTCCTGCACGAGAGGAAACATGGCTTTCAGGAGAGGACAGGGGCCTCTGGCTTAGACTTGGAGGCTGAAAGGGCTCTGCAGTCAATCCCTGGGCTGATCCTATGTTTGTTCTGAAATCTGGGTCAGCCACTGCTCCTTGGCATATGACCATTGTTCTGACATCTGTGAAGCTGCAAACTTGTGGTGTCCTCTGGAGTCTTGAAAATCAGATCTATGGAATTGGCATATCCTAGCAAATGACAATCAAAGGCCTTGGCAATACGTATTGTTAGACCCACTGCTTTTTTGCCCATACACACATCCCATATTTAAATATATATATATGACCCTAATATGCAAATAGACCAAATGATGGAACAACCAAACAACCGAACAACCAGTCGCTATGAAGTGTGCTGACCCAGTGGGTGTGCATGGAACATGGCAGGCACTGGCAACAGGCAGCAGAGTGCGGAACATGGCAGGCATCTCCTGGGTGCCATGGTTCCACCTGGTGCTCACACCTGCTGCCAGCACCAGCCCCGCTTGCACCTCCTGCCAGTGCAGAGGCGCTGCTCACATCTGCTGCCAGCACCCAGCGCCGACCCCATCACTCAGCATCATCAGCATGTGAAAGCAGTGGCTGTGGCTATGGCCCCGATCGTCCCTCAGGGCTTCTCTACCTCCTCCTGCTCCTGAGGGGCAATTGGGGCAGAGCCACTGCTAGCACCTGCTGACAGTGCCCACCCAACTCAAACCCACTGCTGGCACCGGCCCCAAATGCACATGGTCAGCAGATGTGAGCAGAACTGGCACCTTATCGATTGGGAGGAGTGGCAGCTGGAGTGGGGCTGGCAAACTGGGGGCCATGGTGGGGGGGCTGGGCAGGGGCACAGAGGATGGGCTGAGACCTGCCCCTGTGCCCACCACAGCTTCACAGCCCATAGTTCCTTTCAAGGTGCATGAATTTGTGCACTGAGTCCTTAGTCAAAATATAAGAACTCATTCATACAAAAGGTCACTATCTAACCTCTATGGCTCCAAATTAAAGCTATAAGCTGGGAAAGGGCATCAGCTGCCTCCTATTCACCCCTCGACTAAGGATCAAACTCAAAACCCAGGCATGTGCTCTGACCAGGAGTCGAACCGTGGAGTGGTGGGGAGGGGTATAAGGTGGCAGCGGGGGGATGGGGGGTGGGGGGTG
>PVJN01031128.1:0-25096 GCA_004026805.1 Lasiurus borealis | reverse complement strand
GCCAGGTAGGGGAGTTGGCCTATCCTGATAGGCCAGGTAGGGGCCAGGGTCTGCTTACGCAGGTGTTTTGCCTTATTAAGTTATCCCGGCACATTCTTGCTAGATTACCTAATGATGGGTTGGGTAATTGGCAAGTCTCTTTGTCTCGTTAAGGGCGTAATCACCTAAGATGGAGGAAGCTGGAAAGAATTCCCTTTCACTTGGTGCGGGAAGGAGAGGTGGACCAATGAGAGGGAAGGATCTGCCCTCGGGGCTTCCATCTTGACGGGGGAGTGACAGCAAACACCAGTGGATAACGGGCTTAGATAGTGTCCGTGCTGTGGCCACCCCAGCAGGGAGAGTGGCTGACACGGTGACACCAGGCGCGGTCTGTTGGGGGGAGAAGGGATGAGGTCCAGGCCAGAAGAGTGGGGTGCTTGGTGCTGGGGTCACCCTGTGTAGCAGCTGGGGAAGGAACAGAGCGCCCAGCTCAGAGGAGGGGACTGAGGCTAGAGCTTTGAGAAGCAGTCTCCCAAGGGCAGAGGTCAGCAGCCCTCCTGGTCGTTGTCCGCTGGCTCCCAGTGTCCCTGGCGGCAGCGGCTGGGACACAGCGGAGACTGTGGGTGGGTTCACCGTGGCTTCCCGCTCCAGGAACAGGCCTCCTGCACCCCCCAACCGTGGGTGGGGCGGGAGCCGGCGCAGAAGCTCCCTGTAAGGTGACTCAGAGGTAGGAAAGGCGGCAGGGATGTTCAGCTCCCTCTCGGGGCCCATTTGACTCAGTGGATAGGGCGTCGGTCTGCGGACTGAAGGGTCCCAGGTTCGACTCCGGTCAAGGGCATGTACTTTGGTTGCGGGCACATCCCCAGTAGGGGGCGTGCAGGAGGCGGCTGATCGATGTCTCTCTCTCATCGATGTTTCTGGCTCTCTATCCCTCTCCCTTCCTCTCTGTAAAAAACCAATAAAATATACTGAAAGGCTGGGAGCACCGTGGCAAATTGTCACAACCTTAAGGTGCTGACATCGGAGGTGCCTGCCTTCAGCCCAACCCCTCCCCGGCTCCGACATCTGTGCAGCAAGAGGAAGGGTGATGTGCGACACGGAAGGTGGGGTTTTCTTTGTGTGGAAAAGAGGAATTTTTTCTTCGTGTGCGTTATTCTACTCCATCCTCCAACACCCGGTTTGGAAACAGCCCGGTTAGTCCTGGCTGTAGAGAGGGACGCAGGCCCCGGGAGGGTAAGCCTGAGTCACCCGGTTAGTGAGCAGCGCAGATGGGGTGTCTGGCTTGGATTTCGGCGTTCTGACCTTGAACCCCACGTTCTTTAGAAAGGGACCGCGTCCATTGGGTGAGCCACCTTGTTCCGGGTGAGGAGTGAGTTTTGCTGCTGACCGTTCCACACTCACAAGTTCATCGTGGGCAGAAGCATGTGGGGAAGAAAAGAGCAGGACAGGGAAGGACGGTGTGCGTGTCCCTGTGACCTGTGTGTGTGTCATGTCCGTGTGTGCCAGCGCTGTAGGCTTAGCTGAGCTTCAGGGACTATTTGTCCAAAGGGTTGAATTTTCCTGGCGGGGGTGGGGGAGGTGGGAGGAACCAACGCCTAGAAGGTTGAAGCGGCTTATCCAAAGCCAGGCATTTTCTTTTTCTTTTCTTTTTAAAAATAAATCTTTATTGTTCAGTTTGTTACAGATATTCCTCTCCCCCCCACCCATAACTCCCTTCCACCTGATTCCCCATGCCCTTACCTGCCACCATGGTCCTCATCCATAGGTGTAAGATTTTTGTCCAATCTCTTCCTGCACCCCCCTCACACCCCCTTTCCCCTGGGAATTGTTATTCCACTCCCTTTCTATGCCCCTAACTCTATTATATTCACCAGTTTATTCTGTTCATCGGATTTTTTATTCACTTGATTTTTAGATTCACTTGTTGATAGGTATGCGTTTGTTATCACGTTGCTGTTCATAATTTTTATCTTTACCTTTTTCTTCTTCTTGCTCTTCTTAAAGAGTACCCTTCAGCATTTCATATAATCCTGGTTTGGCGGTGATGAACTCCTTTAGCTTTTTGTTATCTGTGAAGCTCTTTATCTGACCTTCAGTTCTGAATGATAGCTTTGCTGGGCAGAGTAATGTTGGCTATAGGTTCTTGCTGTTCATCACGTTGAATATTTCCTGCCACTCCCGTCTGGCCTGCATCGTTTCTGTTGAGAAATCAGCTGACAGTCGTACGGGTGCTCCCTCGGAGGTAACGAACTGTTTTTCTCTTGCTGCAAAGCCAGGTATTTTCCTTGGAGGGCCCAGGGCCACACTCCGGAGTCCTCTTGGTTAGGAAGCCTCCTGGGTTCTTGAAACGTGTCCCTTCTCAGGCTTTTTGGAGACCCGTCTGAGGCCCCGGGCCCAGTCTCCCCTCCCATGGCGGCAGCTTCCCCTGCATCCCCTGCTCTCAAGCTGTGCAGTGCACGGCGGCAGAGGGTGTGAGGGATTCCGCTCTGGGCCCCGAGTGACTAAGAGAGGATTCTGGTGCCTGACTTCTGCTAAGAGCCGGGCCGGGCAGCCACTCTGAGGGTGCCGGGAGGTGCCTGGCTGTCCTTACCCCCGGCGGCTGAGGTGGAGAGGCTGAGGCTGCGGTGGAGATGAGCAGGAGGGCGAAAGGTGCAGCCAGTGGGAGTTGCCGAGGAGGAGCGGTCGGAAGGGAGGGCAGCGTGAGGAGAGCGGGGAAGGAGGCAGGGGCTGGGCGCCAGCTGGGGAAGCCCAGGTGGAGGGAGGAGCCCCCTCTCCATGGGGAACAGCGGCCAGGATGGCGGTCTGAGCTGCCAGCGGCCGAGGGGCTGGCTTTAATGCGCGTAACATTAATTAGCAAGCGTGTCTAATCGGGACAAGCATTCCCGAGTCACGCTATGAAGCTGATGCCGAGGGTCCACCCGTTCTGGAGCCTCTCCGTGAAATTGAAGGGAGGGCTGACCGCATTGAGCAGAAGCAGGTTTCTAAATCAATTACTTCCCCCATCGCGTGCACACAACGTAGCTCTTCATTCGGTAAAATTCAGACTTTAAGGGCATCCATCACCTTTGCCCCTTTCGGGGGTTCCAGCCAGTGATGAAAATCATGAATGGACCACATGCATTTGCTCACACACACGCTCTGGGGGGGATCGGCGCGGTGGGGGAAGGCACCGGGGCACGCTTTGCTCGGGGAAGATGCTATTTCACTTCTGTTCCGGGCCTCTCAGGACGCTGCCTGCAAGCGTCGTTTTCTGTTCTTTTCAGACGTTCCGAGCAATAAAACACATTTAAGACTCCGGTGTCTCTGGGAAGATCTACCGTAATCATTACCGTGCCGGCCAGTCTTGGGAAGCCACGGGCAGGCAGGAGAGCAATTTATACGGCTGGCTCCAAAGCGGGGAGCACGCTCCATCATTCTGCACAGCTTTGGGGGAGGAAGGCTGGGGCTGTCTGAGTGTCTCACTGCAGACACGGGGGGTGAGGGGAGGTGGGGGGCCCGGGGGCATGGTGGGGTGTGGGTGAGGGTGTCGGTGTGCACAGCATGGAATCGGAAGGCAGGCAGATCTGGAGTCATCCCAGCTTCATCAATCCTGCCTCTGCCGTGTGTTGGCACATCCTTGGATGAATTAATTTCTCGGAGCCTCGGCTTCCTCCTCTTTCAAAGTAGGTTGGTGATGCCCACCTGGCGTGGCAAGCTCAACGGTAGTTTGTTCTTTATCACAGACTTTGTCATCGATGAGAAATCATGGATCTGGGAAGGGCTGGCTGATGGCCTGGAGCAGAGCAGGGACCACATTGAATGGGGGTGTGTGCGGGTTCACCCTCCCCCTCGGGTCACCCCTGATGGCGTATAGCCAGCCTCCACTAGAATGACGGGAATTCCCTCTGTCACACGGAAGCCTCGTTGGTTTGAAGGAAGGGGAGTTGCGTGGTATAGAGAAGAAAATCTGGCAGAGGGCTAAAATCTGGGCTGGTTGTGTGACCTTGGAAAAGTCATTTATTTCTCTGTTAGTAAAATGGAGACCGTGACCTCGTCTGGAGCTGTGTGGACGGACGTTAAGTTATGTAGTAGGCGTCGTCTGGGACTTGGTACACAGTCAGCACTCAATAACTGTTAAAAATAGAAGTACTATTACTAAGTCATTTTAGAAAGTACTTCTTTATTTTTAAATAAATTTTTTATTGATTTCAGATAGGAAGGGAGAGGGAAAGAGATAGAAACATCAATAATGAGAGGGAATCATTGATTGATTGTCTCCTGCACACCCCCCCTACTGGGTTTGACCCTTGCCTGGAATCGAACCCAGGACCCTTTAGTCCGAAGGGCAGTACTATATCCATTAAACCAAACCAGCTAGGATGCAGGAAGCACTTCTTAATCACCCACTGCATTCAAGCATCCGCGGTGATATGGTATCAACGTGTTTCCTAGACTCTCCACCTCTCCCTCGTAGGAGCCTGCAGACTTGGGCTCTGCGTTGAGCACCCTGCCTACCACTTTAGAGCACGACACCGTATCTTTACCATCTTTTTCTTTTTTACATTAAAAGTAAACAATTGAAAATATACCATATATTCAGTTTCGGGGCCTGGGTTTTTCACTGGATGTTACATCCTGAACCTTTCCCCGTGTCTTCAAATATTCTCTATAGAAATGCTATTAGGTGGCTGCATAGTCTTCTGTCACTGGCTATTCTCGAATTTACCTACCCACCCTGCTATTTTTTGGGGCGCGGAGGAATACCTGACTCAGAAACGATTCTTCTCTGTTGAGAATGGAATTCCTAAGCATTCCTGTGCATTGAGGGCTATGATTCTGCTGTGGAAAAGTTCGGAGCTGCGGGGGACAGGGTTGACAGGGCTGTAGCACTCCCTTCCAGCCCCGTCCGTCGCTTTTGGCCCTCGGATGGGAGTGAGTGGGGCAGAGCAGGTGCCCCAGGTGCCCTCAGGGTCTAGTGTACGGCGACTCATTAGCCAGCCCCTGGTCGCCGTCATCACCCGAGAGCCTTATCAATTTCAAGCTTCACTGGAGTTCAGGCAGCAGAGAAAAGATGGTAATTAAACATTTCTCCAAAAAGGAAAACATTTCTAGTTCTGCCAGAATTATCTGACATGTTTCCCGGCTATTAAGCATGGCTGATGGTCTATTTTTATTGACATGTGACAGAGAATGCAAGGAGACCCGTAAAGTAGCCAGAGTTACGGCTGCCCCCGCTGCCCAGCTCGCCTCCTTGCGGGGGCTGGGGCGGGCCGAGGAGGCTGCACCATTCAACCCCGGGGAGCAGAGCAGGTGGGAGTCGCCTCTGACGTACCAGAGGCTTCACGCTGTAGAACAAAAGGAAGAGAAGCTGGAAGGAGAGGAGACGCCATCTGGCCCCCTTCACCTCTTCCTCTACAGACGATAGAAATAGACTTGGATAATGACTTCAGCTTAATTTCTGCCAAAAGAAATAAATTAAGAGGTTGAGATGTGCGGCCGATCCCACACCCCTCCCCGGGAGGCTTGATGCTCCCCAGACGCCTTCAGGCTCCTTTGAGAAGAAAGTTATGGTCGTTCCTGGCGCAGAGACGTTAGTGGGGAGCTATTCCCAGTGGCTTCCTGTAGGGAGTTCTGTCTCACCCCACCACAGCCCACGTGGCCCTGACCTCAGGGCCTGATCTTTCGGTCTCCTCCACGCCTGTAACCTTGGGTCATGTTTCGTGCATCAAGGGGTGCTTTCGAAGACTGGAACCTTCTCCAGGATGGGAACCGGGGTCTGTTTTGCTTCCTGCCCGTAATGATGGAGCAGCATGCCTCGGGCCCCTCCTGTATACATGTGCTGAGTGATGCCTGCAGGCTACTCTTCCTTCACTTGTGAGCCACGGCAGCGGCTGATGTTTAGGTCATTGTCAGGGCAGCGCACAGTGGAGACCCTCCCCCACAGCTGGACAACCCCGCATGGTGCAGGAAGTTAGCATTCGTGGGTAAGCCCAGGGGTAGCTTCCGGTGGGCCAGGCCTCTCGGTAAATATCGCAGAGCATCCGGTGCACTGTTGGTGGGCATGTCGTAGCTGCTCAAGAAATGGGAAGTGGTTGGCATGGTCATGAATGGAAGAAACAAAGAATGAATGAGTGACCTTAGTTCTCCCCTGGGTTCCCACGTGCTGGTTCTTGCCTGGCTTCACATGGACCCCAGGAACGGTATCAGAGAAACGACTCGCAGAGGGACAGACACAAGGGAGGGTGGTTTTCATTTCGTCTCGGCCTGCAGAGGGCGGTGGGAGTGTGGGTTTGGGCGTATCTCTGGTGGTTGCCCTATTGGACCATACTACCCAACCCTGCAGCCCCCAGCTCCCTGTCCGTCTGTCTCTGAAAGCTTTCTTTAAGAAAAAAATATTGATTTCAGAGCAGAAAGGAATAGGAGAGAAGAAAGAGAAATAGAAACATCAATGATGAGAGGGAATCATTGATCGGCTGCCTCCTGCAGGCCCCATGCTGGGGATGGAGCCTGTAAGCTGCACATGTGCACTGACCAGGAATTGAACCTCTATCTCCTGGTTCGTAGGTGGACGCTCAACCCCCGAGCCACGCCAGCCAGGCTCTCTGAAAGCTGTCTTAACAGTGATGTCTCCCTCTCTTGATTCCCGCCACCCACCCCGGGTTCACTGCAGGTCTCAGCGGGCAAGTTCATCATATCCTACCTTCGAAATACCGTCCGTTATTGTCGTAAGCGGTCAGGGGGGACGCTTCTCAGTGGGTGTTTCTGCCGTTTCCCACTGAAGAGGGAGAGGGCCTGAGGGCTGGTGGGCGTGCTCTCCCGGGAGTCAGAGGCCTCGGCTGTGGACTCGGCACCAGCCTCTCGGAGCCACGGCCCGGGTGTCCCTCGAGTTGGGACGGAGGCCAGGGCTGTGGTGAGCGGGGATGAGAACGGGTATGGAAACCACCTTGTACACTGTGAGGTGCTTCCTGAAAGAGGGCGCTGCTCTGACACCCCAGCCCTGGGAGCTCAGGAGCTGCTTCTTGTGCAGCGTCCATCTCTGAGGACGCCCGGGCACCGGCCCCTCACCCTCCACCTTCGCTCAGGCTGCGCTCCTGTCTTCCTTTGGGCTTGGGAGCCATCTCTACGCCCAGGAAGGCGCGAATTCGCCGTGCGTTTGTAGAGGGAGCGAAGTCAGTGACAGTGGTAGCAGCCTTCACACAGCCAGGCACCGGCCCCCCAGCCCTTGACACGCACAACAGCCGCTCTAGATAGGTTAGCCCCACGTGGCTCAGCAGGCAGCTGGGCAGCCGGAAGTCACTTCGCTAGTGGCTGTGTCAGGGTTGGGACCAATGGCCTGTTCCCAGAGCTTGTCCTCCCACCCACGGGGGTCCTCTAAGGTCCCCGAGGGCTGGCAGGCCGCAGTGAAGGCCACGGAGCCAACCTGCCTCCCCCATCCTTCTCGGGGAGGCCCCTCAGGGTCCTCCTTCCTGCCCAGGACCCCTCGTTGCTCATGCGCTCAGCCCCCTTCTCCCTCCAGTCGCTCTGCTGCCCACCCTGGCCTCTCTCCCTGCCCTTGACCTCACACAGGAGGTGAGGGCAGCTGCCAAGACCTTCCTCGTTCATTCCTGAAAAAACTCTGCATGGCCAGAGTGAGAGAAGGGCCGCAGGCTTGTTAAGAGGAAAGAGAGGCCTAAGCTGGCACACAGTATTGGTGCCCAAACCATATCATAGCAGCACCAAAACAAAACAAAACAAATTATGTTCCAGTGACTTACGAGCATGGAGGCAAAAAATTCTAAACAACACATCACGCCGACTCCAGTCACATAGAACAAAGGTAATAATACATCACACGCCACCAGCGCGCATCCAGGGAGGCAGCAGTGATTTAACTCCTGAGAACGGAGGCCGGGCTGGGAGCGGCGGCTGAGAGAGAGCGGCTCAGGGCCCTGCCTAGGGTACTGGCTGAGGACAGCCCCTCCTCTGCCCCCCCCCCACCGGGTGCTCCCCCTTTCCATACCTGGCCCCAGAGTCAAAGGAGCCGCCCTGTTCCCGGCCCTCGGTAACCCTCTCTCCGTTTCTCCCGCAGGATTCCATGTTTTCGTTGGCCCTGAAATGCCTTATCAGTCTGTCCACCATCATCCTCTTGGGTTTGATCATCGCCTATCACACCCGTGAAGTCCAGGTAGGTGCCCTGGGCCCTTCCCCGTTGACAGGCGGCGGGCGGCCATTTCGTTCGGCAGGCGGAGCCTGTCCTCACCCCCAAACCACCCCCTTTACCCCCAAGCAGCTACTCAGGCGATTTCATCAGATCTCGGCTCTTCTGTTGGTTTGGACCCTCGTGGCAGTGGGGACAGGGAGGCTGCCCTGTGGCTTGAGAACCACGGTGACATCATCTTTGTGGGGGATCCTTGGCAGAGGCAAACGTGGCCCTGCGGTTGAGGGGGCCGTCGCTCGGAGCACTCATTTAGCACCAGGGCACGGCTGGAACCTGGGAGCCTTCCTGTACCTGAGAACCCTACGCATTGCTTTGACTTCTCACTCTTGCTGGATCCGTTCTGAACTTGAGTCACAGAATCCCCCCCAGTGAGACAGACCTGTCTCGTGTCCTCCTACACACACACACACACACACACACATGCATACATGCAAATGCATGCACACACACACACACACATGCACCGAATACAACTAGGAACCTGCATTTCCACGTGCTGTAGACTTTACCCTGTCCAGGGGGTGCCCAGGAGTGACTTGGCACCCAGAGACATACAGGCTGAGCCCCTGGGGTGCACATCCAGCTGGGAACATGGCTCGCCCTGGGCTGGAGAGGGCAGGCCGGAGCGAGCAGGTCTGTGACATCCTCTGTGACAGTGGGTCTCCCCCCGTCCCGGCCCTTCCGGATGACGGGCATCCGCGGGTTCTCTGTCCCACCTGTGAACTGGGCATAACCTGGTCCTTGGGCTGGAGGAGCACGGATAGATCCGCCCTCGGCCAGCAGCAGCGAGAGAGCCACAAAGACTAGAACTCGGAGTCAGAACATCTGGGGTCAGGGCTCAGCCGTGACCCCTTCTCACGGTGTGGGCGGCCAGCCCCGTGACGACCTTTCTGGGTCAGAGCCTGTGAATCTGTCTTTGCCTGGAGCACGAGGGTACGGTGCCGCCTTTCCCGGGTTGCGGCGGGGCGGAGGGGGTGGGGAGCGAGTGTGAGAATGCTCAGCGACCCCAGGAACCTGTTGTCGCTCCCCGTGGTCGGGGCAGAGGGGCTGCACCGGCAGGTGTGGGTGTGAGCGCACTCCCCCCGGATCCCAGGAAGGGGGCTGCTTTCCCGCTGAACATCGGGGGCTGCTGTGGCTGGCCGGGGCTGGCCTCCGGGCTGACCAGATGACTCTGCGCCAGAGGCTGGGACTCTTTTGTCCCTGGAGGACACAGGTGCTCAGCGAGGCGCTGTGCTCGGCGGGCTGACGGTCCCAGATGCCACTAAGCAGCTTCCTTCCTGGAGCCCCAAGAGGACCAAGTGTGTGGCCTCTCATCCAGACCACTGTCCCGCCGGCCCCGGGAAGGAGCCGGGAGTGTAGGCAGGAGGGACAGAGGCAGGAACCAGGGAACCCTGGGAGCCGGTCCGGGTTTCCTTCCCCAAGCCAGTCACGGAGCTGGGCGTCCCTCAGCCCCTCTCCGCCCCCACACTCTCATCCGCAGGGCGTCTGTCTTACCACAGGCCGCCCTGACCGGTGTGGGAGGTGTCACATAGACCCAAGAAAAACTGGCAGGATGGCAAAGAGCAGCTAACCGCACGCGCGGCCTGAGGGAGGGAGCAGGAGAGCGGATCCCAGCCACAGCCCCACACTGTGGTCCCCACGGCTGACGGCTCCCACTCCACTCCAGGCTGTGGGATTGGAAGAGCTGGTGTCCCTTCCCTCCCCTGGCTCTCTCGGGGTCCTTGTTCCCGGCTCAGGGCCTGCAGCTCAGCTCTCGGCCCCGATCTGGCCCTGCGGCAGCTGAGACCTGCGCTGTGGCCTCTGGCAGGGCCATGTTGTGACAGGCCAGCACCTCACTGGCACCTTTGTCCCGCCCTCCGCTCACGGCCCGTCTTTGCTCTGGTCTAACGGTGGGCAGTGGGAGGTGCTGTTTCAGCACTCACAGTTGGGGAAGCAGAGTGAAATCGGTGGCTGCGACTTCTGGCTCAGACTCTTCAGCCTGAATGACAGCAGTCCAGTCACAATGTCTTGGGCCTCAGTGACACCCCCGCCCCTCTGAAGTGGAGGGGGTGCTAGGGCTCCCCACTTCTCTGAAGAGCTTGGTAACCGCAGAGAGTACAGAGAGGGCTTTCAGGAAGTGAAAACTTCAGTCCCTTCTCTGCCCACCGCTCCCAGCTGGGCCTGCTCCCGTGCAAGCTGGGCCCAGCAGATGGTCACCGTCCCGTCTGCCTGGTGCTGGCAGGAGGCTGGCTGGCTGTCCACGCTGGCCCAAGCCTGCCTGCAGACCCAGCCCCGTCGCCCAGCCCCGCATCCGACGTGCCACCCCCACGGTCTCATGGGAAGTCTCCAGTCGGTGGCGCCCTCGGGGCCTCTGACCTTCCAGTGAAGTTCTTTCTCTGGAGGGCAGTGGGAGAGGTGTGGTGGGTACAGGTGGGCCCGGGGGCTGTAGCGGGGGGAAGGGAGGGCTCACATGCATGCCCCTCCCCCGGCCATGCTGTAAGTCTTTGTTCCGCCTTTTCTCCCCCGCCTCAGGGACTAGGGTGCCATCAATCTTCATTTCTGGGGACTCTGGGTGTCTGACAGCTGGTGTGTGCAGCGCCTGTGCTGAATGAAAGGGTCCTGGGTTCATGGAACCTGGTTTTCAAAGCAATGGAGGCCATGATTTAGCGCTGAAGCTCGGTTACCTCATCTGTTCATGGGGGCTCCGAAGCCCCCCCCAGTTCTGTAATTCTCCGATGGAGGTGTGGTGTGCGGCCAGGGGGGACCGGCTTCTGGGGAGAGGGCGGACTGTGGCTCTTATCTCGTGGGGAATGGCACGCTGCTACTCCTGTGGGGTGAGGGGGAGCAGGCAGGCGTGCTCACTGCCAGGTGCTGGCAAGGGCTGTGCTAAAGACCTGCTCGGCCCCTCGCTCCTCCTGACCAGTTGCTGGTCACCTGGCTAAATTTTAGCAGGTGGACTGGCTGACCATCTCTCCACCTCCCCCAACTCTGCCCCAGCAGCTCACCTCCAGCCCAGGCCCCGGCCCTGCACACAGATGCGGGGGTACCGTCTAGAACAGTATTTCTCTCGGTTAGTGTGGACAGCTTGTGTGTGTGTTTGGAGGAAGGAAAATTCTGAAGCAGTACTGGGCGACTCCCAGCCTAGCTCTGGCTGTAAGTCGGAGAGCCTCGGTGGGCGTGGCAGGCTCTCAGAGGGCACGGGGGGGGGGCAGGGTACCCCTCCCCATGCTTCACGAACCTCCTCTGCCTCTGTGGGCCTGCCCACGACAGGGGGTCACTGTCTCTTGGGGGAGGAGGCTGTCCCTGGGGTGGGGGGTAGCACGAGGTTTTAGAAGATTCGCCCTCCCACTGAGAAGAGGCAGGTTCCCCGGCTCTGGAACAGGGGAGCGGGGTGCCCGAAGATGACTGCCCGGCTCTGCTCCGTCTCCCGTGGTCTCGCTGGGGTGGGGCATGGAGCACGCAGCATGAAGCTTTCAGAGTCTCAGGCATCTGCTATTCTCTGCCAGTGTGTCCTGGAGAGAAATGAACACACACACACACACACACACACACACACAAAATGCATTTTTAATTTTTAAAATTGATTTCAGAGAGGAAGGGAGAGGGGAGAGAGAGGTAGAAACACCAGTGATGAAAGAGAATCATTCATGGATCGGCTGCCTCCTGCACGCCCCACACTGGGGATCAAGCCTGCAACCCGGGCATGGGCCCTGATCAGGAATTGAACTGTGGCCTCCAGGTTCATAGGTTGATGCTCAGCCACGGAGCCACGCCTGTCAGGCAACGAGGCATTTTTTAAAAAAAAATTTACCAAAACACGTTGCAAACCTCGCTCTCTTTCGGAGAGCCCCTTTATTCCCATGGCTTGGCGATCACCCCTCCCAGACGGCACAGTGGCAGCCTCCAGGCGGCAGGCTCACGTTCTTGGTGCCATCGGCACATCCCCGGCTCAGCTCATAAAACACGGAACCCTCCCTCTCGCCGCTCTGCGCACCCTGCCGGCTCATTCATTCCGTGTCTATTCATGAGGGTCTCCTCTTCTTGCAGAGCTGGGGCAGGCGCCGGCTCTCGGGGCCAGAGACCCTGACTGGGCTTTGGTTCTCCACGGGGTGGTCAGCCTGGCTCTGAGGAGGCCTCTGGTGCCCCCCACCTGGAGGGCAGGAGAGCAGGCGGCTGAGAGCCTGGACTTGAGCGGGGTCTGGCTTGGGTTCAAATGCGGCTCGTTGACACATTGGAGAGTGTCACGGCGTGACCTTTAGCAGGTTTCTGAATCCCTCTTCCCCCGTTTCCTCCCTGCAAAACGGGACTAATAATAGTCCGCCGCACAAAGGGTTGTTGTGCAGATCAGATGCGATAACAGACGCAAAACACCTTTGCTTCACGGCAGAAGTCTCGAGATAAACAATGGCAGGAGCTGTGGGCAGGCTTTCGGGGGCACCTCTGGGACCAGGTCCTGAGCCGGGGGGGAGTGGGCCGGAGACTTGAGACGTCATTCACACCCTACCCCTCCCTGCCTTTGGGAATCGGCCCGTCCTAGACCGTGGTTCACGGCGGCCCAGGCTCATCAGTGCCATGATGGGAGGTGTCTGTTTGGGAGACGGAGGAGGGGAGAGAGAACAGCAGGGAGGCGTGTCTGTCCTCAGGGGCGGGGGTGGCTGCCTCACCCTCAGAGGCGGGGGTCTCCACCCTCGTCGCCGCTCTGTAGACTTTCCTAAGCTTGTCTCTGGCTGGTGAGTTTGAATCACCTCCCCTGGGTCAGAGATGGGCCAAAAATGGCCAAGGCCAGTGGTTCTCAACCTTTCTAATGCCATGACCCTTTAATGCAGTTCCTTATGTTGTGGTGACCCCCAACCATAAAATTATTTTCGTTGCTATTTCATAACTGTAATTTTGCTACTGTTAATGAATTGTAATGTATATATCTGTGTTTTGCGACGGTATTAGGCTCTACAGCAGCGGTTCTTAACCTGTGGGTCGCGACCCACAAGATGAGCATCGCTAGCAAGGTCTCCTAAGACCATTGTAAAACACAGATATTTATATTTTGATTCATAACTGTAGAAAAATTATAGTTATGAAGTAGCGACAAAAATAATTTTATGGTTGGGGGTCACCACAACACGAGGAACCGTATTAAAGGGTTGCGGCATTAGGAAGGTTGAGAACCACTGGCCAACGCTTTCTTTGTGAGCGGAACAGATGGGGACCCCTGAGATCTGGGGACCTCCAGGCCGACGGCCCTGCCAGCCTGGTTGGTCTGAGGACAGCGGCCCCTTCACCCAGGCACGCTGCCCAGAGGGGAGGAGGGAGCTCCAGGCACCGAGGGCTGTAGAGATCGACAGGAAACTTCCAGATGGCGGCCGCCTCTGCCAAGCTCCCGTCCATCTCCTGCTCCATCCACTCGCACGGGCCCTCCCCGGACAGATCTCCGCAGATGCCGGAGGCTGGAAACTGGGGGAGAGGGTGTGTGTGTTCCAGGGGGCAGTTCCCCAGGGGACCACCGTGCACCGGCCGAGGGCACCTCTCACCCTCCCTGCAGCCCGCCTGCACCTGGCGAGGCTGGAGAGAAAGGAGGAAGCGAGGGGGTGGGGAGCTGCTCAGCCTTGAGCCCGGGCACCTGGAGTCCCTGTCTGATTACCCTCCGCAGGTTTTCGAGCGGATGCCCGCTAGCCCCTGCTCCGTGGCGATGCCGCCTGCTTACCGTGTCCGGTGCTTCGTATGTGCTGGAGGGTTTCACGTATGTTATCTGACCTCTGGGCTGCCTGGGGTCGCCTCCCAGACCTGCAAGTTTCGGCATAGATACAGTGGTACCTCGAGATACGAGTGCCCTAACATACGAGATTTTTGAGATACGAACGTTGAGCGAGCGGTTTTTGCTTTGAAATACGAGCAACAGTTGAGATACGAGTAATCACGTGGATTGGCCGGCTGCACATGACCCACCAGTTTACCGCGACTCCAGCGCCTCATAGTTTCCCACGCCTCAAGGTTATGGAACGAATTAAACTCGTATCTCGAGGTACCCCTGTACTTCCTCTCATGGAGCTGTCTGGACACCCCACTCCCTGAGCAAAGCACCTTTGCTAACTCTGCATGGCCGGGTGGGTCTGCCTCCCCGCCCCCGAGCTGTGTCCGTGGTACAAACGGCGGGAGAGATCGCCTCCCACACAGCGGGTACTCAGGAGGTGGGGACGAATGAATGGATGACAAACCTGGGAACAGGCGGGCGCCTTTACCTCCCCTCGTCACAGGGGAGACACCTGAGCTGTGGCTGAGTGTCTGGAGGCCCTGGCCTCTGGCCTGTGCTCCTGCCTCATGAGGGTGTTTGGGTCTTAGTGGGCTGTCCCTGCCAGCTGGCCATGCCCGCTGTGGCCTGCCCAGCCACCACCGTCTCATCCCCTCTTGCCGGCCAGCCTCAGCCTAGCACCTCTTCACTTGTGGATCTGCTGCTGGCCATCTATGGCTGTGGCTGGCCATGGCTGGCCGTGGATGGCCGCGGTTACCTTACCATGGTTACCACGCCAGCCTGGCAGTCTCTGGGTGACATTTTGGTCTTAGTTGCTAAATATTTAGACATGTGGGTTTAACTCTTTCTGCCTCAGAGAGGGCTTCCTGCCCCCCCTCCCCGCCGTGCCCTTCCTTGCGGGTGCGACGGCTCCTGTGCTGTCACCGGGCCTCCCGGCCTCGCGCCCGGAGCTGCGGGCCTGCGTGCAGGTGGTGGCGACGCCAGACTTCTCGGTGGCCTGCAGTGGCTTTCTGTTCTGTCGCTTGGCAGTGGCCGCCGGTGCCCTGCTCCTCCAGGCCGTGTGCAGCGTCGGTCTGTTAACAGGTGTGGACACTGCCGCCCCACGCGTGGTCAGACCCCGGAGGGGTCAGCCTGCTGGGGCTTTCCTGGCTTCTAGGCCAATGGGTGCCTCTGGCCAAGTCTTCTGGAAGCTTCCTTGGCTCCTGGAGTCCGGGTGTTAGAGATGTCCTCTGCCCTGGGAGGAGGCAGTGTCCGTGGATGGGAAGCAGTGTCTCCTCACTTCCCACTCTCCTCCCCTTGAGAGGCCAGACCAGAGGCTCAGAGTGGCCCTGGGCAGTGGGATCTACACCCCTTCCATCCTCCATTTGTTGCCTTGGAAACTACATACTGCCCTCGCCCTGGACCTCATGAAGTGAGGGGGTGGCACACCGCTCAAGAAGCTTCTGCTTGAATTCGGGGACACACGAGAAAATCCCCTTCCTGGCACAGGCTCTGAGAAAACCAGCCTATTGCCAGTTCTGCCTGTGGGGCAGAAGCCCCTGCCCCCTCCCCTGGTACGAGGGACTTGTGGCTGGCCCGTCCGGGATAACAGTCACCCTGTGAGCATGGACGGACTTCTCTCTCCACTCCGTGTTGTCATCTGTACGGTGGGTGGTGTGACCCAGGTTCCCTCAGGGGCCTCTGATGGTGCCCAGGCCCCCTCATCCGAAGGATGCTCTGCCATAAGGAGGGGAAACGGAGGGAGAGTCGCTGTGGCTACGTTGTATTCACAGTGGCCAATGCCGTCTGCATTCAGGGAGCCCTTGGGGGGGGGGGGGCAGGGCCTGCCCAAGCAACCTTGTCCCTTCTCCCAGCTGCCCGGCCGCTCTCTGCCCAGGAAGGAAGTGGGCGGTCCCCTTGACATCACCTTGAACTTGAAACGGTAAATAATCACAAAGAGAGTTCTTCAGTTCCAACCTCTTCAAGTGTAAAGAGGTGACGCCTCTCGAAGGACGCTTGTCGAGAGGAGCTGGCCCGGCCTCTCGAAGCTTTTAGGGTGATTAAAGCCAGTGACCGAGTGCCTGTCCCCAGAGCTGAGGCCCCACCTCCTTCCCCGAACACAGACGCCCAGAGTCGCTGCGAACAAGTGTCACCTGAGCGGAATCTTCTGTCTCCCTGTGTGAGCCGGTGTGGACGGCGCGCCTTTTGCTGTCAGTTCACCCTGTTCTGTGCTGTTGTTGTTGTGGTTACTCTTGGTAAAAGAGGGTGCTCTTGTCCCCCCGGGGCAGTGGATCAGATGGGCAGCAGATGGCCTGTGTGTGTCGGCCACGGGCTGGGGAGCCCACAGCCGGGGAGGTGTGTTGTGAACGCCCCGTGGGGGGTTTCTGGGGACCCTGGGAGCCACCTTCACAGCCGCCCCTGTTGAGCCAGTGCAGGGGCGTGTACCCATGTGCTAGGAGCTCAGGGATCCCAAATCTGGGCTCCAGGTGAGCGGCTCCCTGAGGGTCTGGGAGGTCGGAAGGTGCTGTGAGGTGGTTAGTGTTGGAGGACTCCTCACCATGATGGTTGCACGGTGCTACCCTGAACATTCGGATAGTTCTAGTCTGTTCGACAGGAATCTGGTAAAATGCCATTTTCTTTTTTTAAAATATATTTGATTGATTTTTTACAGAGAGGAAGGGAGAGGGATAGAGAGTTAGAAACATCAATGAGAGAGACATCGATCAGCTGCCTCCTGCATGCCCCCTACTGGGGATGTGCCTGAAACCAAGACACATGCCCTTGACCGGAATCCAACCTGGGATCTTTCAGTCCGCAGACCGACGCTCTATCCACTGAGCTAAACCGGTTTTGGCAGAAAGCCCCTTCTTACCCTGGTTTCCCTGCTGTCCCCCGATGGGCCCCAGGCTGCCCCAAGCAGGGGGCCCAGCACCGTCCGAGGGTAGCAGCCCAAGCCCCACACTGGACACTGCTCTGGTTCCCGGCCCTCACCCAGATCCTTGCTGGGCTGGTCTCCTATTATAAGACCCGGCTGCCTGGCCGGCACACCCTCTCTTGCCCTCTCTTCCCCTGCTCTCGGAGGGGCCCGTCACTCACTGCTCGCCTGGGCCCCACGTCCCTGCCAGTACCTGGCCCTCAGGCCCATGCCTGACTCCGCCCTGGCCCCACTGCCTGACCAGGGAGGTGAGGCGGTCCGGATGGAGAGCCACCTCCCTGCTCTTCCACCCCCTCCCGGCAGCCAGAGCCAGCAGGTCCCCGGCTGGCACAGCAGCCTGTTAGTTGACATGGATCCCATGTTTACCAAACCTTCGGGGCGTCCTTCCCAGAGCTGCTGAGCCCTGGCCCCGCCCATCTCCCACCCCTTTGCTCATGAGTTGGAGCTGGGTAGAGAGAGCCAGCAAACGCTGCCCCTTCCCTTCCTCGCCGCAGGTTTCCCGCATCCACTTCAGCCCTTCGCTCCGTCTGTCTGCCGGGTTTTTCAGCCTCTCACTCAGCGGCACGTGTCTGGGCCTCGGCTTCCTGTCCTCCCACACTGGGTGGGTCTGACGATGACAGCTCCCTCCGAGGCCTCGCTCCAGATGCGGAGCCAGGAGGGAGTCTGGGAAGTCAGCTTCCTTTTGGTGGATGAGAGACAGGGGGGACGGAGGAAGGCAAGGCAAGGGTTTGCCAGTCTTTCTCATTCTAAACGCGTTGTGGCCTCCCCTGGGGCTGTGGTTACACCCTCCTCCCCTCCCTCCCTCCCACGCTCTGGCGCAGGTCAGAGCCGAGTGACCCCATCTGTGCACCGCACCCCGTCTGTGGAAAGGAAGGGTGAAGTGGGCAGAGCCGGGTTGTGGCACCATTGCTCTGAGAGGCTGTGACTAGGAGAGAGTGGCTGCCTGGTGGCTGCCAGAGCCAGTCTCAGCCATTGCTGGTGGTGGCTGTGACTGCTGGCCTGTGGCACCCCGGACCACGCCCACCTGCCAGAGGTCCGTGGCCAGTCACCATGGAGCTGTCCATCAGATGCAGCGCGACCGGACCTCTGAGCTCAGTGCCACGAGGCAGGCCCCTGACCCATTGTCGTCTGTGCTGGTGACCCTGGGCCCTGCCCCTCAGTCACCTCACTTCCCTCCTTTGTGCAACCCGGGCAGGGAGCTGAGTGCTCCCCACGTCTCCCCCGGGCTCTCTCTCCGGTGTCTCTTGCTAGAATGGGCTGGAACCTTGTTGATTTGAGAGCCAAGAGCAATGACCACCGCTGGTGTGTGTGTGTGTGTGTTTGTGTGTGTGTGTGTGTGTGTGTGTGTGGAATGGGGGTGGGAGTTAGGCGGGCAGGCCCATATTGGTCTTTCTGCTGCTGCCGCTGTTAGAAATAGCCACCGTGGTCCGCCTCCCCCGAGGGCCGGACAAAAGGTGATTCATCCACTGGACACAGAACCGCTGAAGGTCTGTTCGGAGCCAGGCACCTCGGGGTTGGCACGGTCCCTGCCCCAAATGGGCTTGTGACCTAACGGGGAGATAAGCACTCGGGCTCCTGCCGTGGCTGCCAAGGGCTGAGCTGAGCTGTGCAGCAGGGGTGCGGTGGGCACAGGGCGGGGCTCCCCTCGGGTGGGAGCAAGGCTCTGTTGTGCTTGGAGATGGGCCCCAGGTGGCTGGACAGAGCTCTCACAGGTGCAGGTCGGGGAGGGAGGTGAGGGGGCTTCAGAGGAAGGGATCTGCTGGAGCAGATGGAGTGGGGTGGTGGTGGGGGGCTGTGCCAGGGGAAGCGCAGAGCTTCTGGGGGTGGGAGGGACACAGTTGACTATATAGGTGGTGAAAAGTGAGAGAATAGCTGAAACCGGTTTGGCTCGGTGGATAGAGCGTCGGCCTGCAGACTGAGAGGTCCCAGGTTCCATTCCGGTTGGGGGCCTATGCCTTGGTTGCGGGCACATCCCCAGTGGGGGGCGTGCAGGAGGCGGCTGATTGATATTTCTCTCTCATCGATGTTTTTAATGCTCTATCTCTCTCCCTTCCTCTCTGTAGAAAGTCAGTAAAATATATTTTAAAAAAAGAAAGAAACATGAGAATAAAAAGGGAGGCCAGAGTCAAGTCCTGGCCCCCTGGAGCAGAAGAGATCAGGGGTCCATGTCTATAGCAGCGGCTGCATAAGAGTCAGGAGGGGCTCAGGGGTGGCAACCTGATGGGGGACAGGGAAGTCAGGGAGCTGAACCCCAAGTAGTGTCGGGAAAGCATTTTATTTTGGGATTGAGCAGACATCACTAGTGAATAGTGAGACCAAGGAGTGGGCCAGGAGGGGGGCGGGGGAGACTGGCAGAGATGAAGGCGGAGGTTGACGTTAAAGCCCAGGGTTGGTCAGGCTGGAAGAAATGTTGGGAAAACCTCCCTCCTCAGGGGGTCTTTAGCGGGAGGGATGACGGCCACCTGGTGCACCCTTGTCCCGGAGTGAGGGGACAGAGCCCGAGCCATTTTGGCTCCGTGGATAGAGCGTCAGCCTGTGTGGTGAAAGGTCCTGGGTTTGATTCCGGTCAAGGACACGTACCTCGGTTTCAGGCTTGATCCCTGGTCAGGGCACAGTGGGGAGGCAACCCATCAGTGTTTCTCTCTGTTTTTCCCCCTCCTTCTGCTCCTTCTGAAAACACGGATGGAGAAAATACTCTCAGGGGAGGATTAACCATGACAACACAGAGTGAGAGGAAGGAGAAAGCACCCCTCCTGGCCCCAGCAGCCGAGTTCTGCCATCTCATGGACGGAACAGGAGCCACTGGGACTGGGGTCTGCAAGAAGCTGAGCTTGTCTTGCTCCATCAGATCCTTTTAGATCAGCGGTTCTCAACCTGTGGGTCGCGACCCCTTTGGGGGTCGAACGACCCTTTCACAGGGGTCGCCTAAGACCATGGAAAAATGCAGATATTTACATCACGATGCATAACAGTAGCAACATTTCATGGTTGGGGGTCACCACCCCATGAGGAACTGTATGCAAGGGTCGCGGCCTTAGGAAGGTTGAGAACCACTGTTTTAGATGGTTAGCAAGGATCTGCCCTGAGACTTCACGAGAACCTCACGATTTTACAATTTTGATCTTCTCTTTCTTTCTTTTTTTTAAAAAGATATATTTTATTTTCCTTTCACAGAGAGGAAGGGAGAGGGACAGAGAGTTAGAAACATCAATCAGCTGCTTCCTGCACGCCCCCCACTGGGAATGTGCCCGCAACCAAGGCACATGCCCCTGACTGGAATCGAACATGGGACCCTTCAGTCCATAGGCCGACGCTCTATCCACTGAGCCACACCGGTTTCGGCTGATCTTTTCTTATTGTTCCCAAGTGGTCTGGGAGGCTGAGCCCCCCTTCACGAGCACCTAAGGCTCTTCCTGGACCTACAGCATGCCACCTGCAGGTGCGGGGAGGGGGCTGGCAGGATGGGCTCCCGTCCCCAAGGCTCCGCTGCTGCCCGAGGGAGCAGTGACGTCACCCGAGACGGGTGGGGGTGGGGGGCTTCTCAGCGTGGAGTGGGCTTGACAGGTGCCAGTGCAGGGGAGGCAGAGGAGCTGCCCGAGGCGGGGACAGAAGCCGCTGACCTCACACAGGAAGCATCCCCGCGGCTCACGCCGCCGCGGCTGGCTCCGGCAGGACCGCTTCCCAGCAGCTGCCCGGGACGGCTCTCGCGGGCGGCAGGAGCTGGGCTTTTCTTTTCCGCCCTCTTTGCAGCATCCTCTGGCCCTGCCAGTCTCCCCCTGGCTCTCCTTCCTGGCTCGCTCCCACCTGGCCTCCCTTTCATAGCTGGCCCCGGGGTGTCTGGGCCTGTGGGCTGGCTCCCTGCGAGCATGCGTGCGTGGTGAGGCTTTCAGGCCGCATGGAGTTTTATCGCCGACGCCGCCTCTGGCTCTGGGAAAAGGGAAAGAGGAGGACAGTGAGGGACAGGACCTCTCGCCGCAGAGAACATTCTGATCTGGATGAGCCCGCGGGATAAATTTAGCCCCCGGCGCTGGCGCAACATTCTAATTTGGTGGGAGCCCTCGGACACCCCTGGTGGGGAGTGGACGTGTCTTCCCGCCCCTGCCCGCCCGCCCGCCTGTCCGTCCGTCCGCTTCAGGGCCGCGGGAAACCCAAGGTTTATGGCCCTGAGGCAGGAGCGCTGTCTCGGCGGCCCTGAGCGGACACCAGATTTATGCGTCTGGCATCTCATTCCCTGCACGTCCCTCTCCCCCCGCTGTTTGTAGTTCTTGAAGCGTCTACATTTTTATGGCTGGCACATTTCAAGGTGGAAGCCCCAGATGAATAGGCTGTGCTGGCCGTGTTCTCGCGTTCTGAAGGATTAAGTCGGTGGGAGCTGAAATATTAATTGGGAGCTTCTGAGAAGAACGTGAAATAGGGTACAGCGTGGAGCATTTTATTATTGTTTGTTTTTTTTTTAAAAAATACATTTTTATTGATTCTAGAGAGGAAGGGAGAGGGAGAGAAAGATAGAAACATCCATGAGGCGAGAAAATGACTGATCAGCTGCCTTCTACACGCCCCCCACTGGGGGTCGAGCCCACCAACGGGGCATGTGCCCTGAACTGGGATCCAACCGGGCCCTCCTGGTTCCAACCACTGAGCCACCCACCCGGCTGGGCCAGAGTGGGGCGTTTGAGATGCAGAGCCAAGCGTTCGAATCCAGTGCTGCTGCGAACAGGTGACTCAGGAGGCCAATCCCGGGCCGCCCCTGAGTCATCGCTATCTGTGGAGAGGGGTCCCCATAGCCGCCCAGGAGCGCTGAGAACATCAGCCGTGGGAGCTGGTGAAAAGGGCCCACCAGAGCCTGGCACCACAGGGGCTTGGAAATATATATTTTTAATTTTTAAAATATATTTTATTGATCTTTTACAGAGAGGAAGGGAGAGAGATAGAAAGTCAGAAACATTGATGAGAGAGAGACATTGATCAGCCGCCTCCTGCACGCCCCACTGTGGAGATGTGCCCGCCACCAAGGTACATGCCCTTGACCGGAATCGAACCCAGGACCCTTCAGTCCACAGGCTGACACTCTATCCACTGAGCCAA
Source organism: Lasiurus borealis (assembly GCA_004026805.1). Lineage (NCBI taxonomy): Eukaryota > Metazoa > Chordata > Mammalia > Chiroptera > Vespertilionidae > Lasiurus > Lasiurus borealis. The sequence continues at coordinate 3,217 of PVJN01031128.1, read as the reverse complement.
ACCAGTCTTGGCAAGGGCTTGGCAGTATTTAATGTAGGGCCTTCCTCGCCACGCCGATCGCATCGCCAACCCAAGCCCCCTGCTCCTGGCACGGCGCTCCAGCTCCCACCTGCTGGGGGCAGCTTTCGGGGCCACCTGTAGCCCCGTTAGATGGTGCTTCCGAGGCCCCGGCTGGCCATTCCCACGGTCCTTTCTTAGCTGGTGGTCAGGAATACTCCCTGGGGACCTCCCTTCCCGCCCGATCCCCCACCCCCTGCCCACCGCCCCATTTCCTGTTGTTTCTCGTGAACAGAGTCAGGAAGCAGAAACGCGGTGCAAAGTGCCATGTTAATGGGCACTGCCGGGCTCTGGGGAGCCTGCTGCCCTGCTCAGGAAGGACCGGCTGGCTCCTACCGGCTCAGGCTCAGGTCACGGAACCGGGCTTCATGCCCGTGCCCAGGGCCTGGGGCCACTCAGCTGCCTCGGGAGCCGGGAGAGGATCTGGGAGGGCGGGCCGAGAGTGGGCAGGTGCGCGGACCACAGCTGGCGGCCCCCCGAGACGGGAGGGTGGCGCTGGAAAGAGTAATGGCGGCCACGTACTGGGAACGGCAAGGTGCGGCTCACAGAATGTATCTTAGGCAGTCTTCACGCGCTCCCCGGTTTATTCCCATCCGCCCTGTGCTCATTTCCTGTTGCTGCTGTCAACGTTTGCCACCAGCGCAGTGGCTTCCAATAACACCAATTTATTGTCGTTCAGGTCTGAAGGCCAGAAGTCCAAAATCACTGTGTTTCTTTTTTTAAAAAATATGGTTTTTTTATTGATTTTAGGGAGGAAGGGAGAGGGAAAGAGATAGAAACATCAGTGATGACAAAGAACCATCCATCAGCTGCCTCTTGCACATCCATCCCACACCTCCACCCGCCCCCACTCCCTCTCTGGCTGACTGGGGATGGAGCCTGCAACCTGGGCAGGTGCCCGGACCGGGAATCGAACCGGGACCGCCTGGCTCATAGGTCGAGGCTCAACCCCTGAGCTGCACCGGCCGGGTTAAAATGAGTCTTACTGAGCCAGAATCCAGGTGTGTCAGCAGAGCTGCATTCCTTTCGGGAGGCTCTAGGGGAGAGTCGAGATCCCCGCCTTCTCACTTTCGGAAGCGGTCTGCCCTTCCAGCGGCAAAGCCGGCGGCAGCAGCCGGCGGGCCCAGCCTTTCTCGCTTCCTTCCCTCTCTCCCGGACTCCTCTCGCCTCCTCTCGCCTCCTCTCCGACATGGAAGAACCCTCTCGGTGGCTCTCTGCCTCCCGATCACCCAGGACCAGTGAGTTCCCTGGGAAAGCTGGCCGGTTCTCCACTGCCATGCCATGGGCATCCTTCATCCCTCATGGTCACATGACGTGACCTGGTCGCAGGTTCTGGGCAGGAAGATGCGGACGTTTTGGGGGGACTGTTATTCTGCCTGCTCGCTCGCTTCCCTGTGTGCAGATGAGGAAAGCGAGGCCTGGCTACTAGGTTGGCATGCCGCTGGCCAGTGGCGAGGCTGGCATTCACACTGCCGCTCCCTGGTCGAAAACCCACGCCACTCCACTCTGCAGGGCTCCCGAGGGAAACAGGCAAAACACACGCCCCAGCCGAAATCATTGGATGGAGCGTCGGCCTGCAGACTGAAGGGTCCCAGGTTCGATTCCAGTCAGGGGCATGTACCTCGGTTGCGGTCACATCCCCGGTGGGGGGCGTGCAGGAGGCAGCTGATCAATGTTTCTCTCTCTCATCGATGTTTCTAACTCTCTCTCCCTCTCCTTTCCTCTCTGTGAAAAATCAATAAAAATACAGTGGTACCTCAAGATACGAGTGCCCTAACATGCGAGATTTTTGAGATACGAGCCGTCAAGCGAGCGATTTTTGCTTTGAAATACGAGCAACAGTTGAGATAGGAGTAATCGCGCGGATCGGCCGGCTGCACACGACCCACCAGTTTACCGCGACTCGAGCGTCTCATAGTTTCCCATGCCTCAAGGCTACGGAACGAATTAAACTCGTATCTCCAGGTACCACTGTATATTTAAAAAAAAACATACCCCCGAACAGCCCCCGGACAGGGGACGAGGGGAGGTGGAAGGGGCTCACGCGGGCTGGACCTCCGCGCACCATCGTAGTGCGTACCCACAGGACAGGCTTCTCTGGTGAGTGACGGTGCGCAGACGGAGCCGGTGGCTCTCGCCCGGGGCTGTGCACTGGAATCACCAGGGACACCGGCGTCCAAGCCCCAGCCCGGAACCTGGGGTGCAATTGCTCTGGGGCGGCACTGGGCCCGGGGCTTTTCCAGGCTCCCCCGGTGAGTGGTTCTAAAGTCCAGGACAGGGCAGCAGTCACAGCTCTGAGCTAATTCACAGCCCGGCCATGCTCCCGCCCGGCCATGCTGAGCACATCGCTCCATGGACAGAGCCCAGGACCCGCCCTTCCTCCCCTCCCCCCGGGGCTTGGCATTGGGGCCGCACCCCTCGGCCTGTCTCGCTCGTTTCTTCCTGGCGGTGGCCCCGGCCGTGTGCAGAGTGGCGTGAAGGTGTCCAGAGGAACGTCCCCTTTGGGACCGGGGCATGTTCCCTTCCTGCGTCTGTCCTGCCCCCCCCCCCCTTTTTTTAAAAATATATTTTATTGATTTTTTTTACAGAGAGGAAGGGAGAGGGATAGAAAGTCAGAGATATCGATGAGAGAGAGAGACATCCATCAGCTGCCCCCTGCAAGCCCCCCACTAGGGATGTGCCTGCCACCAAGGTACAGTGGTACCTCAAGATACGAGTTTAATGCGTTCCGTAATCTTGAGGCGTGGGAAACTATGAGACGCTCGAGTCGCGGTAAACTGGTGGGTCGTGTGCAGCCGGCTGATCCTCGAGATGACTCCTATCTCAAATGTTGCTCGTATTTCAAAGCAAAAATCGCTCGCTCGACGGCTCGTATCTCAAAAATCTCGTATGTTAGGGCACTCGCATCTCGAGGTACCACTGTACATGCCCTTGACCGGAATCGAACCTGGGACCTTCCAGTCCGCTGGCCGACGCTCTATCCACTGAGCAACACCGGTTTTGGCTGTCCTGCCCTTTTGCCTGTCTGTCTGCAGAAATGAATTGTATTCATCGCCTGGGTGTGTGGGTCCTGGCAGAATGTGTCTCCCCCTCCACCCCTTCTCACCAAATGGCTGGTGTCTCCCGCCCCGCCCCCCACCCCACCCTCCTCTGGCTTCCC
>PVJN01031127.1:0-25097 GCA_004026805.1 Lasiurus borealis | reverse complement strand
TTGTATTGCATTGGCCAAAACCTCCAGAACAGTGTGGAATAAATAAATAATAGATATCCTTTATCAGGTTGAGAAAGTTCCTATTTATTTCTATTAAAAAGTTTTATGAAGAATGAATGTTGGGTTTAGGCAAATGATCTTCTTGCATCTATCAAGGTACTATTGTGTGCACATTTCATTTTGGCATGCCAGTGTATAGGAAAGCAATTGATTCTTATATATTGATCTTATATCTTGCAACCTTGCTAAACTTCTTTTCTAGTTTTAAGAGATTTTGGTGTTTTCTTTTTGTGTATCTCCCTTTTTCTTTTAACATATTTATGTCTTTATGTATAAAATGGTTGTTTTTTTCTAGACACAGCTGAGTTGCGTCTTGTCATCCCATATTATTTTTTTTTCTTTTACATTACACATGTGATATGGGAGAGAAAGTGGAAGTGGATGACTTTTCCATTTTCTGAAAAGCAGTCCAAGACTTCCAGGAAGATGGAATGGACTTGTGTTTACATAACTCCCCTTCTAAATACTAAAAATCCTGGATATTATAAACAAATCTGAGAAGACACTAAAAGGTGCAGATGAGGAGGCATCTCAGGACCTGAAGTAAAATAGTGATGAGCCCTCTGGGTTTCCTTTTTGCTTCATGCATCCCAGTCAGAGTGGGTGCTGGAAAAGCTGGCAATCCGGAATTGCTAATGGGCACAAGAAAGAAAAAGCCCTCACCCAAAACTCAAACTCTGTTCTTTCTAACAGGGAAGGCAACCTAACAAGACAGAAAGTTTTGAGGAAATAACCACTCGACTGCAACCAAGCACTACAGAAGAAACGGGGAATAGCCACACCAGCAAATGTCAAGTTGAGGGCCTAGACCGCCATCATTGACAGGCTCTAAGGAGGTGCTCTAACCACCTTGATAAGTGTTAGGTAAGAATGAACACTACAATCCAGCATATGCTATAGACTCTGGGTCATTAATCAACAAAAATGCAAACTTATATTCACCAAAAGATGTGTAAAAGAAGGCTCATGGCACCCCGATTCATAACAGCACCAAACTGGAAGCAACCCAAATGTCCACCAAAATTAAAATGGGCATTTTTAAATGTTGGTTTTGTCATTCACTGGATTGCTGTACAGCAGGAAAATGAACAAACTATGGATACACACAACCATGTGGATAAATCTCACAAATGTAGTGTTGAACAAAAGAAGCCACACATCCACAAAAGGACTCTGATTTTATTATATGTAACTTCAGAAAAACCACAAAACTTATCTATAGTGTTAGAAGTGAGGGTGTTGGTTACCTGTAGGAAAGGATGAGTGGTGACAAAGAGGAGGCATGGGGGTCATGGGAGCTGATACATTCAATATCTTGATAGGAGGTGGTGGTTACACAGATGTATGTATCTGTCAAAATGAATCCATCTGTACACACAAATTGGTATACCAATTATGTAATACTTTAGTAAAAAGTGTTTAAGAATATTGGTATCTAGTAAAATACGCATTTACCCTCACTAAAGTCAATAACATCAGACACAAAAATGAACAGAGTGAAGGAAACAAGATTGCAAATATGCACGCATCTGTGTGTGTATGTGTGTGTGTGTGTTGATTTCAGAGAAGGGAGAGAGAGACAGAAACATCAATGAAGAGAGAGAGAGTCATTGATCAACTGCTTCCTGCACTCCCCCTATTAGGGATAGAGCCCGAAACCCAGGAATGTGCTCTGACCCAGAATCAAACCATGACTTCTTGGCTCAGAGGTCTATGCTCAACCACTGAGCCACACAAGCCTAGTTGCATGCATCTTTTAAGTGAATAGGAGAGAAATACTAAAACCAATGTTTTGGCATTTATCTTGGGTATAGGAGAGGCGAAAGTGATACACTTTTTAAAATTATGAATTAATTTTAGGTTCCCTGATACTTGTTGTGAAATGATAGCAAAGTAGAAGTAATTACTAAAGTGAGTATAAAATAATGAATATTGTCTATTAGTGCAAAGAAGTCTTTCCAGGGAATTGTAAATTGTCTTTACTGAACAGAAGTCTTAAAAATAGTTTCTGTAAAAATATGAACTACCAAATGATCAAAATTTAATATTAACAGGAACTTAATGTGAATCTTTTATTAAAACAAAGATATTCTTTAAAAACTGTTCATTTCTCCCTTTCAAACTGAATCCCATCTGTTTCAAGACTGAATAAATGTCAACACAGCAGTTCATTTCCAGAATGTGGTAAACATTGCAAAAGTAGTTTCAAAGCATATGGCAAAAAATTTCCCCTATGTTTTAAGGAGAAAACTAGGAATTTTCAAACTGTTGCAATGTATGTGTTCTACTTATTTCACTGAATGAAAATCCAACATTCAGCTATTATATATTCCTCAGCAAGACAACCAAACAATTTTGCTTTAATATGAATGTGCTGAATATTTTTACAGAAAGTATTCTTTAAATGAAGGTATTTAGACACTAGTTTATTTAAAGGAAAAGAAGAAATGAAATATTGACTCATCTTCTATTGGAATCTTAATTTCTCACTGGGAAGGAAGGAAATGTGCTCTAATGTATGTATACATAGGTATTTATTGTATGTATCTCTTTTCATTAAAAATTTTGGGTAAATAAAATAGTACTTTTTGAGTTCTTTATATTCATTATGGCAGTAAAAAGGAATATTTGCCCTTTTAAGAATTTAGTTATTTGTATATAAAAAAATCTGTCCTTAAAAATCCAAGAAAGGGCTCTAGCCAGTTTGGCTTAGTGGATAGAGCATTGGCCTGTGGACTGAAGGCTCCTGGATTCGATTTCAGTCAAGGGCACATGCCTGGTTGCAGGCTCCATCCCTAGTAGAGGGTGTGCAGGAGGCAACTAATCAATGATCTTCATCATTGATGTTTCAATCTCTCTCTTTCCCTTCCTTTCTAAAATCAATAAAAATAAAAAAAGAGCCAAGGCTGGTTTGGCTCAGTGGATAGAGCATCACCCTGTGGACTGAAGGGCTTCAGGTTCAATTCCAGTCAAGGGCATCATGTACCTTGGTTGCGGGTACATCATCAGTGAGGAGTGTGCAAGAGGCAGCTGATTGTTGTTTCTCTCTCATCGATGTTACTAGCTCTCTGTCCCTCTCCCTTCCTCTCTATAAAAAAATCAATAAAATATATTTTAAAAAAATAAAATGAAATATAAAAAAATGAAAATGAATTCTAAATTAAAAAACAAACAAACTTGAGAAAGTGACTTTGTTTTTTTCAGCTAATAAAAGTTTACCATAGCCAAAACCGGTTTGGCTCAATGGATAGAGCATCGGCCTGTGGACTGGGGGGTCCTGGGTTTGATTCTGGTCAAGGGCACATACCTTGATTTCGGTCACATCCCCAGTGGTGGGCGTACAGGAGGCAGCTGATCGATGTTTCTCTCTCATCAATATTTCTATTCCTCTCCCTTCCTCTCTGTGAAAAATCAATAAAATATATTTTTTAAAAAAGTTTACCATATTTACAGTTTATTTGTAACAGTGAGAAAATGGAAAGAATCTAAATATCCATCATTAGGAAATCAGCTAAATATATTTTTGTACATCCGAACATAGAAAAGTGATGCAACTTTTAAAAATAAATCATGTAGATCCAAACTGAAAAGTCTTCTAAGTTATTAAGTGAAAAAGCATTGTACACTATCCTATCTAATAAAGGGGGAATATGCTAATTGACCATCATACCCTCATAAAGATGGTGGTGCCCATAGCCAATAAGGATGGAATATGCTAATTGACTGTCACTCCCTCAAAGATGGAAGTGCCCACAGCCACAAGATGGTGATGCTCAGTCCCCTTAGCCCTGCCAAGGTGGTAGGCACACGGCACAACCAGGCCCACCTCCAGGCGGGTCCAACTGCTCCACACACCTGCCTCCAGAGTCCCCCAGTCTCCTCAGCCCCCCAGCTGCCCACGGCTGGCCCAAGGCACAGGCAAGCTTCAGATGTCGGCTGCCCAGCAGCCCAGGGGTGGCTCAAGATGCAGGCAAGCCACCTAGGGCTGCCCGAGGCTCAGGTAACCAGGGCTGGCTGAGGCTTGTGCTGCCGGCAGTGGCAGCAGCAGAGGTGTGATGAGGGTGTCACCTTCCCCTGACTGCTAGGTTGACTCCCATCCCTGAGGGCTCACAGACTGTGAGAGGGGGAAGACAGGCTGAGAGAGCTCCCTCCAGTGCATGAATTTTCATGCACCAGGCCTCTAGTATATATATTATAGCTGAATATGTAACCAACCATCATTGCCTCTAGAGATGGCAACTGAAAGACGTACTTTGCACTGTATTTACCCATTAATGTTGCTTGAATTTTACCACCAGCATAAGTTTTTTAAATTCATGTATTAGTGACATATAACATTCATTATATTAGTTCCAGGTGTACAATGTAATGGTTCAATAATGGTATGTTGTGAAATGATCACCATAATAAGTCTAGTTAATGTCTGAAGATTTTTAATTAATTAAAAACTTTTTTAAAAGTAGGCAACTATCTAAAATAGAATCTCACTGAAACCGGTTTGGCTCAGTGGATAGAGCATCAGCCTGCGGACTGAAGGGTCCCAGGTTCAATTCTGGTCAAGGGCACGTATCTTGGTTGTGGGCACATCCCCAGTAGTGGGTGTGCAAGAGGCAACAGTCTCTCATCAATGTTTCTAACTCTCTCTCTCTCTCCCTCTCTGTAAAAAATCAATAAAATATATTTTTTAAAAAATAATATAATAGAACCTCATTTTCTATAGTTACCAGCTAATGTGAAATAAACTATGTAGTATATATTTTTCATTTTTGAAAATTTATGGTATCTTGGATATATATTAAAGTACTAGTAACAATACATCAATACATATGACCATTATACTGAAAACAAATTATTCTACAAATAATGAAAGTTCTTTCTTTTCTTATTCCAGTCTCTTACTTTCCTAATTTGGAAGATGCTAGTATATTCAAGATACAGGGCTTGAAGGCTCACACTGGAACCTCCCACTCTACCCATGTCCTAGGAGCCAGTCCCAGCCTTAGTGGTAGCACTGACACTTCAAATATTGCAACTTCATTAGTGGAGAATTGAAATTTCACCTACAATTTTATAGAACAAAGGGGATGAATCATATTAGGGACCATGACCCTAATTTAACTACCCCCCAGGACAATCTGTTCTTTCCCCAAAGCTCTCTCATGTCAGCTTAAATCTGATCTTCTCTCCTCTTCTGTAGCTTTACACATCCTGACATTTTGCTGCCACCCTTAGCAACTTTTCTAGTGCCCACCTTACCTGTTAGCCCATCCAGCAATGTAAAAGGCAGGTTGAGCTGAAACCGATTTGGCTCAGTGGATAGAGCGTTGGCCTGTGACTAAAGGGTCCCAGGTTCGATTCTGGTCAAGGGCATGTACCTTTGTTGCGGGCACATCCCCAGTGGGGGGTATTCAGGAGGTGGCTGATTGATGTTTCTATCTCATCGATGTTTCTAACTCTCTATCCCTTCCCTTCCTCTCTGTAAAAAAATCAATAAAATACATTAAAAAAAAATAAAAGGCAGGTCGTGAGCCAACTAAATGAGTGGCCAACTATGGCAGAGCTAACTGCTTCATGTCTTCAGCTTTCAAATGGCAGCCTGGGCAGGGGAGATGCTGCCCTTCGAATCCAGTGGGTACAAATGCAACCATATCTAACTACCTATGCCAGCGGTCGGCAAACTCATCAGTCAACAGAGCCAAATATCAACTGTACAACCATTGAAATTTCTTCTGAGGGCCAAATTTTTAAAACTTAAACATCTTCTAATGCCACTTCTTCAAAATAGCCTTGCCCAGGTCGTGGTATTTTGTGGAAAAGCCACACTCAAGGAGCCAAAGAATCACATGTGTCTTGCGAGCCGCGGTTTGCCGACCACTAACCTATGCTAAGATCACATATCTTCCATACTTGAACATCTTTGAAAATAGGTGGTATCTTATAATCGCCACTGACCAAATAGTGATCATAATTTTGGCATCTCCTACCCAGGCACCATTGAGACAAGGGTGCATGACAGGTGTCAGCTTTTTATTCCCTAGGAACCAGAGTTGTAAGTTTGGGGTGAATCCAATATAGTTAGCCACATTCCTGAAGCAGGTGTCAAAAGTAGATGAATTTGATCTCATTGTAAAGCTGGTTTATAGCACCAACTATTTTTATTTTTTATGATCTCCTTTAAGAAATGCTCTATCACCAACATAGTTATTGACACTAAGAATAACACTGATGGAATAAAAAGAGACAACTGAGTAAAAACAGGGCTCAGAAAAGTCAGATCTGAAGTTTTAGGTATTATACCAAACAAGCATTAGACTAATTCTCTCTCTTCTTTTTAATTTTTAAAATTTATTTTAGGGAGAGAGTAAGGGAGGGTAGAAAGATAGAATCATCAATCAACTGCCACCTGTACACTCCTTACTTGAGATTGAACCTGCAACCCAGACATGTGCCCTGACCAGGAATCCAACCAGAGGTCTCGATTGATGGGTCTATGCTCAACCACTGAACCACACCAGCTGGGCTACTTCTCTTCTTATGTATACTAAAATGATAAAAATTTATGTCTAGTAAAGTCTAAATAAGTCCTTCAATAAGATATAAAATATGCCGATAATTTTTTTCAAGTGAAAAACATTTTAATGTTTTTTAAAAACATTTATGCTCTTGCTCTTATCAATGTGGCTCAATTGTCTGAGCATCATCCTGTGCACCAAAGGTTGCTGGTTGATTCCCAGTCAGGGGACCTGCCCATGTTGTGGGCTTGATCTTCAGGAAGGGAAGTGCAGGAGGCAGCCAATCAATGTTTCTCTTTCCTTCTCTCTTCCTTTCTCTCTAAAAATCAATTTAAACATCTTTAAAAAGAAAACACTCAAGCTCTTATCATAAAACACAGTAACAAATTGTCAATCTGACCTAAGCAAATTTTAAAAATGCTTTAAGCATTTACCCCCCCCTACAGTGAGTGTCCAAAGCAGTATAATAATATTCATTGCCCAAGACCTGTTTATCAATTTTAAAAAAAAATATTTTATTGATTGTTTTTTTTTTTACAGAGAGGAAGGAAGAGAGATAGAGAGTTAGAAACATCAATGAGAAAGAAACATTGATCAGCTGCCTCCTGCACAACCCCTACTGGAGATGTGCCCACAACTAAGGTACATTCCCTTGACCGGAATCAAACCTGGGACCCTTCAGTTTGCAGTCTGATGCTATTCACTGAGCCAAACCAGTTAGGACTTGTTTATAGATTTTAAACAGTATACCTTCCTAGCAGCCATTAGATTGTGCTGTTTGTAGAATGACACAAAGGCACACCATGGCAATGCCACACAGAAAACATGGTAGCAGAACTAATAATCATATTGATGGTATATGGAAATCTTCAAATGAAAAACATCAAGCAAAATCAACCTTTATATTCTTCCTTTACTTATTTAAAACTGAAGGCCTGGTGCACAAAATACTTGCACTCTGGGGGAAGGGGTCCTTCAGCCCGGCCCCATGTCCTCTTGCAGTCTGGGAGCCCTTAGGGGATGCTTAGGCCCGCTCCCCTAAGCTGGCAGTCAGTGAGAGAGCCTCCATCACCACTACTGCACTCGCCAGCTGTGAGCCTGGCTTCTGGCTGAGCCACACTGATCACCAGGGGGCAGCTCCTGTGTTGTGTGTGTGCACCCTGGTGGTCAGTGCACTTTATAGTGATCCGTTGAGGGGCCTTAGCATATCATTAGCATATTATGCTTTGATTGATTGAATGGACAACTGAATGACTGAACACTTAGCATATTAGGGTTTTATTATATAGGATTTAAAAAATATTTTTGTGGTTACCCCCACACTTTCCTCTTCTTCAGATCATTTCTAACTTAACTATAAAAACCCTTCTCCCAATAGAAAGACAGCATTTTATAGTAAAACTAGAGGCCCAGTGCATGAAATTCATGCATGGGGGGTGCCCAGCCTGCACCCTCTCCAATCTGGGGCCCTAGAGAGATGTCCAACTGCCTGTTTAGGCCTGATCCTGGTGGGCTTAAACAGGCAGCCAGACATCCCTCTCACAATCCAGGATTGCTGGCTCCCAACTGCTCACCTGCCTGCCTTCCTGATTGCCCCTAACCGATTCTGCCTGCCAGTCTGATCACCCCCTAACCACTTCCCTGCCAGCCTGATTGATGCCTAACTGCTCCCCTGTCAGTCCGTTTGCCCCTAACTTCCCTCCCCTGCTGGCCTGATCATCCACAACTGCCCTTCCTTGCAGGCCTGGTCCCTCCCAACTGTCCTTCCCTGTTGGCCATCTTGTGGTGGCCATTTTGTGTCCACAGGGGGGCAGTCATCTTGTGTGTTGAGAGATGGTCAATCTGTATATTACTCTTTTGTTAGATAGGATAGAGGCCTGGTGCACGGGTTGGGGCCAGCTGGTTTGCCCTGAAAGGTGTCCCAGATTAGGGTGAGGGTTCCCTTGGGGCATGGGATGGCCTGAGCGAGGGGCCTGTGGTGGTTTGCAGGCTGGCCACGCCCCCTGGTGACCCAAGCGTAGGCTCTGGTATCTGGGATTTATTTATCTTCTACAGTTGAAACTTTGTAGCCTTAAGCAGAGGTCTGGGCCAGTCAGGGTGTGTGGAAAGCTTGGCTTCTTCCATTGCCGGGGCAACCAAAGCCTTCCTCCTACTCTCTCTGTGGCTGCAGCCATCTTGGTTGGGGTTAATTTGCATGCTCCTCCTGATTAGCTTGTGGGCATGGTATGGGGGTGTAGCTTGTGGGTATAGCAGAGGTACATCAATTTGCATATTACTCTTTTATTAGATAGAACTACATTCCCAATGCACAAAATTCATTCAGGGGTGTGGTCCTTGCAGTCCATCTTCATCCTGAAGGTCATCTGGACAGTTGTTCAGTTGTTTGGCCACCCAGTCTAATTAGATATTATGCTTTTATTATTAGAGACATGGAGTTATCTTCTAGGATCTCAAGATGGGCACCAGACAGAACATGTTTAGATCGAAAGAGCGACTCTAATTTTAGTCTTAATTAGAATGCAAAGATGTCAGTGAATAAAAATCATACATATAATTCAGAGCATTCATTGTTCTTTTATTCCTCTTTGAGATTCTTCTGGAGGTACATTTATAGATTTGTAAAACCTATAGCCATTCTAGAACAAATCCTCCAGCCCAGCTGGCATGGCTCAGTAATTGAGTATCAATCTATGAAGCAAGAGTTCACAGTTCGATTCCCGGTCAGGGCACATGCCCAGATTGTGGGCACAATCCCCAGTGTGGGGCATGCATGAGGCAGCCAATCAATGATTCTCTCTCATTTTTGACATTTCTATCTCCCTTCCTCTCTGAAAATAAATATATTTTTTAAAAAATAAAACAAATGCCTCCAAAGGGCCCCAATTATGAATTCACCCAAAGAACATGGTGGAAACACTGGAAGAGTAGAGTTTAGTGAAAAGGGTCAATCAAGTCAATTGCTTCTTCCATTCTCACAGATAGAAAAAAATAATGTCTGTCTTTTTAAGATAACTAAGAATGAAGAGAGCTTAAGAATTGTTTTCAAACTGTGAATAAGAAATAAGTGAGCTTCAAAATCCAAATACCTACACAAATATACATAAAAGTATTATAACAAAAAAGTACAATCAGATAAATGTCCCTCAAGTGAAGTATAGACAAGCAAAATATGGTCTATATCCATTTAATGGAATAATATTTAGCAATGAAATGGAGTCCTGATACATGGTAAGACATGGATAGACCTTGAAACATTAAGTTAGAGGAGAATCCAAGATGGCGGCATAGGTAAACACCTACACTGCTGCCTCGCACAACAATTTCAAAACTACAACTAAAAGACAGAACAGATAGCATCCAGAACCACAGGAAAGCTGGTTGAGTGGAAATTCTACAACTAGAAGAAAAGTGAGGGGCTCACGGAGACCCAGAGGAGCTGCAAAAAGCTGAGGTGCAGAGATGCCTGAGTGGAGAGAGCGGGTGCCGGAGTACCTGGCAGGCTTTCTCTGGTGGGAGGGAGATGGAGACTCCCAACGGCATTAAACCCCTTATCCTATGGTACTGAACCCCAGGTCCAAGCGAGACTCATATAGGGGGAGTTTGGACTGTGAAAAGGGAGAGGTGCATGGAAATTTAGGGGAGTCGCAAAAGGGCAGAAGTCTGGTGGTGCGCACAGCACTGTGCGTAGAAGACCGACTGCTGATTGTGCCGCTGGCTTCCACGAGTGGGTGGGAGACAGAGCCTCCCAACCACGCCACTTCTAACTCCACTAAATCCCAGTTTTGGGCAAAACCCTGGAGACTCAGACTCATATGGTCCCGGAGTGCAGGGGAGCCGGAAAGGCAGCTGTCTAGAGACACTGCAAGTGTGCACTGGGACTGCTCCAGCAACTACCCAGTATCACTTGTGACCCAGGTGTCATGGAAGGCAGGGCTGACTGGAAGGCAAGGCGGTCCCTTAAGCCCTGAGACTTCACCCATCCCAAGCTCAACAGAGAGGCTTTTGGAGTTTTGCAAGTCTGGTATCATAAGGCTGAATCCAACACAGAAGTTCTCCTGACATAGTGAAAATGTGGAAACAAAGGAAGAGATCACAAACAAAAGAAATGGAGGAAAACAAATGACTAAATAAAGAGTTCAAAACCACAGTTATCAGGTTTTTCAAGAATATCCTAAAAAAGATGGATAAATTTATAAAGACCCAAGAGGAGATGAAAAAGGACCAACTAGAGATGAAAAAGGACCAACTAGAAATTAAACATACACTGACTGAATTAAAAAATATTATACAGAGACCTAACAGCAGACTAGAGGAAGGCAAGAATCAAGTCAAAAATTTGAAATATAAAGAATCAGAAGAAAAACACTCAACTGGAAAAGCAAGAAGAAAAAAGAATCCAAAAATGTGAAGATAATGTAAGGAGCCTCTGGGACAGCTTCAAGTGTACCAACATCAGAATTGTGGGGGTGCCAGAAGAAGAGAGAGAGCAAGATACTGAAAACCTATTTGAAGAAATAATGGCTGGAAATGTCCCACACCTGGTGAAAGAAATAAACTTACAAGTCCAGGAAGCATACAGAACCCCATATAAAAGGAATCCAAAGAGGACTACACCAAGACACATCAGAATTAAAATACCAAGAGCAAAAGACAAAGAGAGAATATTAAAGGCAGCAAGGGAAAAACAGTTAATTACCTACAAGGGAGCACCCATACGATTGTCAGCTGATGCCTCAACAAAAACTATACAGGCCAGATGAGAGTGGCAAGAAATATTCAAGGTGATGAATAGTAAGAATCTAAAACCAAGAATATTCTATTCAGGAAAGCTATCATTCAGAATTGAAGGACAGACAAAGAGCTTCACAGACAAGAAAAAGCTAAAGAAGTTAATCAACTCCAAACCAGTATTATATCAAATGCTGAAAGGTACTCTTTAAGAAGAGGAAGAAAAAGGTAAAAGATAAAAAATTATGAACAACAAATACATATCTATCAACAAGTGAATCTAAAAATTAAGTGAATTAAAAATTTGATCAACAGAATAAACTGGTGAATATAATAGAATCAGGAGCACAGAAAGGGAGTGGACTGATAATTCTCAGGGGGAAAGGAGTGAGGGGGTTGCAGGGAGAGACTGGACAAAAATCATACACCTATGGATGAGGTCAATGGGAGGGAGATAAGAGTAGAGGGAGGGGTGGGAGCTGGGTGGAGGGGAGCTATGGAGGGAAAAAACGAGAAACAAATGTAATAATCTGAATAATAAAGATTTATTTAAAAAAAGAAAACATTAAGTTAAATTTAAAAAGCCACTCACAAAAGACATATATTGTATGATTCCACTTATGTGAAAAGAAATGTCCAGAACAGGAAAATTTACAAACACAAAAAGTAAATTAATGGCTGTGTAGGGTGGAAAGGGTTAATAGGTGATTTTTTCATAGGTTGTTGATATAGCTGAAAATTTGTTTATAGTGAATATATTGAAAAATATGTATACAAAATTTTACATTATGTGAAATAAACCTTTAAAAAACTCATTACTACCTGTTTGGTTTTAGAAAATAAAATGCACAAATGTAAGCTTAATTATACTATATAGAAAAAAACTACATCGACATAAATATTAAATAATTCAATTATCTACAAGTTCTTCAGCTAGAAGTTAAATAAGTTTTTTAAAAAGCCCTCATCTAAGGACATTTTTCCATTGATATTTAGAGAGTGAAAGGAAGGGAGGGGAGGAGAGAGAGAGAAACAGTAAGGTAAGAGAAAGTTACATGAATTAGTTGCCTTCTGCATGTGCCCCAATCAGGACTGGGGATTGAAACTGCAACCCAGTTTCAACCTTTTGGCGTACAGACCAATGCTCTAACAAATGAACCACACCAGCCAGTGCTAAATGCCTTTTAATCCTTGACCTATTGTTTAATGTACCCAGGATTCACCTGTGCAGTTTCTCTTTCTAGTATTTCACATGTAGCACATCCTGAGGCAGTTGGAAAAAAGTAAGTCTGCATATATTTATATAGTAACTAGAGGCCTGGTGCATAAAATTCATGCACAAGGGATGGGGTGGGTGGGCCGTTCCCTCAGCCAGGCCTGTGACTTCTCACAATCCAGGACCCTTCAGGGGATGCCGGGCCTCAACCTGCAGTCAGACATCCCTCTTTGCAGTCTGGGATGCTGCACGCACCAGTGACCATACTTTTCATACAGGGGAAAGACATCTTGCTTTTGTATGGGCAGCTACATATTTTTGGCCCTGATTATAAAAAGTAGTACATAGCATGATCCTTCTGAAGCAGTAGTACCATTTTCCCCTTCTTATGGGTAGAAAAATTGAACCAGAAAGAACTTAAATAATTGGCTTTATTACACAGTTGTAAGTGTCAGAATCAGGGCTGACCACAAAATGTGGAAACCAGAGTCCATTCATGTCATTGCTGCATCATCCTGTTTCTTTAGTGTTAGATTTAAAAAATTAAAACCTGGCAAGGCAACTCTAAGAGACTGTTCCCAATATGTAGGATAGGGTCCCTAGGCCTGCCTGGCGATCAGGACCATCTGTTGGGCAACCGGTGGACAAGGTGATCAGGGGCCCCACTGGCCAACCCTGCCCCCTAATCGCAGCTGCTGGTTGCCTTCCTCTAGGGGGCTGAGAGGGAGGACAGTGTATAATGATCAGTCGTTTTGCAAGGTTGTTCCACCGTTCAATTGATTTGCACCCTGAGTGTTATTAGATAGGATGGCTTCAGAGTAGCTCTTCTGAAGCCTCAGTCTAAGAGTGCATTGAACAAAGGCTATAACAAAAAAAGTTCTCAGAAAATAGTGTTTGGAATTGTTATAAACTTAGTGGGCCTGAGTTGCAACAGTACAATTGGCAGCACTTAGATGCCCATCTCCATTTGAGTCAACTTGAAGAGGTGAGCCCAGAAACCTGAATATGTAGATAAGCTCCTCTGGGAGATAGACATTGCCGGGTAAGGGAATTATACTCCTGATAATTACCACTTAGCTCACTAACAGGAAGGCAATCAAAATAAGAGAGGCACTACCCTTCACTTCTTACATCGTCTTTGCTATCCTTAATTTCCTACAGATATACCTTCTTCCAGAAAAATGTATGAGAAGTGATATATGAGGAGTGATAATTTTTGAAGGAGTGTTAAAATCTTTTGAACACTACAAACATGTTAATAAACATATCAAACACATTTTATATTCTGATAGGATATAAAGAGTAATTTTAAATAGGAGATCATGTGTAATATATATAGTCTTTAAAATAAAATCTTTGGTCTCTAGTCAAGAGAATAGAGACTTAGAAGTGATATATAAACTGTATTTAATTAATCACAAAGTGTCATATAACTTCCACCTTCCCAGAAATAGTCATTTCATCTTATTTGAGGTCATAGAAATTATTATGACTTAAGTCTTCATTCTGTAACATGGTTATCTGGGCAAGTTAGGCACACAGCAAAGATTTAGAAGTTCTACTACTAAAAAGCATTTTGAAAATGTTAAAGCCAACTTGATTTTCCATCCAGCAATTCAATATGAACTGCTAAAATTTAGTTTAATTAGGCCTCAACTCTGGATACTCTAGGTCTTTGATGTCTATGACGCGGGGTCATTACATCTTCCCTGGAGAGCTGTCCAAGATACACAAGTTCTTCCTTCTGAGTCCTTCAGTTAGCTTGTGCAACTCTACTACGGGGACCATGGAAGTTTAACATTGTCGTCACCAGTTCTGGAAGGTCAAAATCATGTTTCCATCCCCAGTCCTTACGAGCATTGCTGTCATCAAAGTTCATCGGCCAACTATCCGCTAGGAAAAGGTACAAAAGAGTAGCTTAAGTTTTTCAGGCTCTAGAATTGCAAAAAGGTCTAGAACACTTTATATAATAGTCTACCATACAAGGTACCATAAGAAAAAACTCCCTCTTTGAAATTCCCCTTTGAGCAGACCAGAGCAGCTGTCATGTGCATACACAGTCGCTCTCTTAGATTAGAAGATTGTATTATACGGCTACTGTCAGGCACTGTGAATGGTCAGAAACTATTAAAACCTCACGCAAACTCATAAGGTAGGAGTCTTATAGGCCAAGGTGCTCAGGGCCACAGAGTGGCACGGTCACGGCATTTGAAAACTGAGGGCTCCTTTGCTGCTATGTCTGCCTCTTTTATGTTTAAACTGTAAAATGGTGAAATGCTGGCAAGTTGTTTATTTGCAATGAAACTATCCCACCACTTTAGATATCATCTCCTAAATTGCAGCCACTGTGGGCTTTGACTCAACAGTTCCTTCTCCAGAAAGTGCCAGAACCCTCGGGAAGGCTTCATGCTCTACTTATCCTCCATGGATTATGTCCTCAAGGACTCAGTGCAGAGTGAAGCTTAACCTTGGTTTGAAGGGGTTTGCAATGATGTACCAACCTATGGCCTGTCGAACAGAATCCACGTTGTACGTGATCTGGAATTCCGGTATGTGCTTGAGAATTTCCTGGGCCAGCTCTTCGGGGCAGAAGCTCATGGCATTGATGTTGTAAGTCCGAATAGAGAGGGACTCTGCTGGGGTCTCCATGACTTCCAGGGTGGCCCTGAGGCAGTCATCAATGTACATCATTGGGAGTCTCGTGCTAGGTTTCAGGTAGCACTCAAACTTGCCATTCTTTATGGCATCGTGGAAAATCTGGACTGCATAGTCTGAAAGAAAATCCTGTCAGTGGGTCTTCTTAGGAAAAAATCATGAGTGAGCCTCTTGGATTAAGGGAGTGATTCTCAAACATCTTAGTCTCCGAACCTCTCTCCGCTCTTTTTTTAAAAATGTATTATTATTGATTTAAGAGAGGAAGAAGAGGGAGAGAGGGATAGAAGCATCAATGATGAGAGAGAATCATAATTGACTGCCCCCCACATACTCCTTACTGGGGATTGAGCCCATAACCCAGGCATGTGCCGTGATTGGGAATTGAACTATGACCTCCTGGTTCATAGGTTGATGCTCAGCCACTGAGCCATGTCAGCAGGGCCCTCTCTATACTCTTTAAAAAAAACACATTGAGGACCTCCAATGAGGTATTTTTCATGTGAATTATACTAATATTTACTGTATCAGGAATTAATTGAGAAAAATGTTTAAATATTACATTTTAAAATGACAATAACAGACCATTATATATTCATATGTATGACTTTTTATATGAAAAATGAGGTACTCCAAACAAAAGAAAATTTAGTGAGAAGGATACCATGGTTTATGTTTTGAAAAATTTCTTTACTATCTGGTGACGAGAAGACTACTGTCTCCTATCTGCTTCTGCATTCAGTCTGCTGTGCTATCACACATCATGCAGCTCTGGAAAACTCACAGTGCACTTGGAAAGGAAAGTGAAAAGGGCAAATAACAGCTTACTATTGATATGACAATAGTTTTAGAGGGAGAAACCAAGATGGCGGCATAGGTAAACAACTAAACTGCTGCCTCACACAACAATTTCAAAACTGCAACTAAAAGATAAAATGGACATCATCCAGAACCACAGAAGGCTAGCTGAGTGGAAATTCTACAAAGAGAAAAGCACACTGAGACTCAGAGGAGCTGGAGGAAGCAAAGGTACTGAAACGCACACACACACACAGAGGTTTGGCAACTGAGTACAAGGCTGGCTTTCTCACGTGGGAGAGAGATGGAAGCTCCTGACTGCACTGAACTCCAGTTACAGGCGAGACTCTGGGGACCCAGACTCATTTGGGGAGAAACTGGACTGTCTGACAGCAGGCGGAACTCAAGGGCGGCTTTTTGTCAGAGGTGCTTGCAGCAATTACCACAGGACACTGAGACACAAAGGCCTATTAGGGCAGGGCTGACGGAAAACCAATTCTGTCTGCTCCATCCTGAGATTCCACTCCATTCAAGCTGAACACTGAGGCTTTTTCTTCTCCTATAAGGGTGTTTCCAGCATAGAAGTTCTCCGACCTTAGATGCAGCTGATACTCACAGCCAATTGCCTGAAGGTCAATTCCTCCCAGTGATACCAACAGCAATCAAGGCTTAATTACAACAAGACTGTGCACACAGCCCACAAAGGGGTGCATCAAGAATGTCCACCTCAGGTAACTGGGGAGGTTGAGCCATTGGGCCCTATAGGACACCTAGTACACAAAGCTATTCTATCAACTCAGAGAAGATGCCAAAGTGTGGAGACAAAGAAACAGATCACAAATGAAAGAAATGGAGGAAAGCAAATGACTGGATATAGAGTTCAAAACCATGGTTATAAAGTTTTTTTAAGAATTTTCTAGAACAGGTTGATAAATTTAGTGAGACACTTGAGGATATAAAAAAGGACCAACTAGCTGAAACTGGTTTGGCTCAGTGGATAGAGCATTGGCCTGTGGACTGAAGGGTTCCAAGTTCGATTTCAGTCAAGGGCATGTACCTTGGTTGTGGGCAGATCCCCAGTTGGAAGTGTGCAGGAGGCAGCTGATCGATGTTTCTCTCTCATCAATGTTTCTGGCTCTCTATCCCTCTCCCTTCTTCTCTGTGAAAAAAATAAATTATATATATATACATATATATATATATATATATATATATATATATATATATATATATATATTTTTTTTTTTAAATGACCAACTGGAAATTAAGCATACACTGGCTGAAATAAAAGAATATTATATAGAGATCTAACAGCAGACAAGAGGATCACAAGAATCAAGTCAAAGATTTGAAATACAAAGAAGCAAAAAACACTAAACCAGAAAAAAAAAATAATCCAAATATATGAAGATAGTGTAAGGAGCCTGTGGGACAGCCTTAAGCATACCAACATCTGAATTACGGGGGTGCCAGAAGAAAGAGAGCAAGATACGGAAAACCTGTTTGAAGAAATAGTGACTGAAAACTTCCCTCACCTGGTGAAAGAAATAGACTTACAAGTCCAGGAAGCAGCACACAGAACCCCAAACAAAAGGAATCCAAAGAGGACCACACCAAGACACATCATAATTAAAATGCCAAGAGCAAAAGACAAAGAGAGAATATTAATAGCAGCAAGAGAAAAACAAGAGAGCACCCATAAGACTGTCAGTGGATTTCTGAACAGAAACTATGCAGGCCAGACAGGAGTGGCAAGAATTATTCAAAGTGATGAATAGGAAGAACCTACAACCAAGAATACTTTACCCAGCAAAGCTATCATTCAGTTTTGAAGGGCAGATAAAGAGCTTCACAGATAAAGGAGTTCATCACTGCCAAACCAGTATTATATGAAATGCTGAAAGGTACTCTTTAAGAAGAGGAAGAAGTAAAAGGCAAAGATAAAAATTATGAACAACAAATACATATCTATCAACAAGTGAATCTAAAAATCAAGTGAGTTAAAAATCTAATGAACAGAATAAACTGGTGAATTTAATAGAATCAGGAGCATAGAAAGGGAGTGTACTGACAATTCTTAGGGGGAAAGGGATGAGGGAGTGTGCGGAAAGAGACTGGACAAAAATCGTACACCTATAGATGAGGACAGTGAGGTGGGGGTGTGATAAGGGCAGAGGGTGAGGTGGGAATCGGGTGGAGGGGAGCTATGGTGGAAAAAAGAGGAACAATTATAATAATCTGAACAATAAAGATTTATTAAATTAAAAAATAATAAAATAAAATGAGATGGACAATAGTTTTGACCTCTTGGGCCCTTTGAAAGGGTTTCAGGGATACACAGGGGTTCCCATAGTTGGAGAAGCACCACACTAAGGCAAAAAAATAATTAATTAATTAATTAATAATGTTAATATTGACTTGTTGTTCCACCTAGCCATGCATTCATTGGAATGTGCTCTAACTGGGGAAAGAACCTTCAACCAACTGAGCTATCCAGCCAGGACTAGGCAAAAGCTATTTAAAAGTAACAAAAACCAAAGCCTCTTTTAAAATTCCTCAGATTTTTCAAGTATCTTTTATAGTGTATCTCAGAACCCTTCATATGGGAAGGATTTCTAATGTAGGAGTTAGGAAATATAATGCGTGCTTGAATCCAAATTAATAATAATAATGGTAATGCTTATGTTCCTTTTAAGTATGTCTTCCTACCCTGAGGGTAACAAATTTGTTCTTGAATATTAACTGTTTGATTCCAGCACTGTGCACCGGTGGCCCATCCTGAGCTGGATTTCCAGCACTGGCATAAGCTGCCTTTAGCAAGTGTAAGTCAATAGTGTTCGATGAGCTTCTCAGATGCACTTCTTGGAGAGGATGCAGAAACTCCAGTCAGCATACATCAAAAGAGACAGCAGATTCATCACACTATTCCCTATCTTACAAACAATAGAAATAGAAGCTCTGGCCTGTGTGGCTCAGTTGCATGCACCAAAAGCTCTCTGATTCCCCATCAGAGCACATATCTGGGTTGCAGGCTCAGTCTCCAGTAGTAGGCATGCAGGAGGCAGCTGATCTATGTTTCTCTCCCCCACTGATGTTCCTTTCTTATTCTCTCCCTTCCTTTCTCTCTCTAAATATCAATTTTAAAAAACACACCTTTTTTTCTTCTTAATAAGAAATAAATAGGAAGCAACACTTACCGGTTGTTCCTCCTCCAGGTTGGGAGTCAGCCGAAATGATGCCAGGATATCTCAGGCATCGGAAATCTAACCCATACCTGTAATAATAATACTACAAAAGAAAGAAAACTTAGTTGAAAAAGAACCTTTTAAATCAGATAGAGCAATACAAAGAAATAACAGCCTTTTTTTGAAATACCATCCCATACAGTCATTAAAATTCTCCTGAAAAGAAGGAAGACTCTAGAATTTCTAACAGACTCTCATTTTTCTTTAATAAATAACTTAAACTTTTATCTTCAAAAAAAATCATCATTCTAGGGTTACATCAACATTGTAAATAGTAACTCAGTTCACAGTAGGGATTTCCACCCTTTGGGGGGGTGGGGGAGGGGAGGAGTCCCTGCTCACTTTTCCATACACAGGTCCCTGCACAGCAGCACTGGAAAGAGTACAGGGGAGGACAGTGGGTAACTGGAGAGCCATGACTCTGACTTCAGCTGAAGGATCAGACACCAACTAAAATTTGCTAGAGAGTTATAAAGACAAAGAGTATAAAAGAATAAAACCAGCCCTGGCAGTTTGCTCAGTTTATTGGAGCATCATCCCATATGCCAAAAGGTTATGGGTTTGTTTGCTGATTAGGACACATACCTAGATTGTGGTTTCCATCCCCAATTAGGCCCAGCCGGCATGGCTCTGTGGTTGTGCTTGAGGCAGCCAATCAATGATTCTCATCATTGAGGTTTCTCTTTTTCTCTCTTCCTCTCTGAAATCAAAAAAAAAAAAAAAAAAAATCCCCACTTGGGCCCCAAACAATAACTACTTATTGTTTCTCTCTCCCTCCTTCTCTAAAAATGAATAAATAAAATAAAAATAAAAAACATATCCTCAGGTGAGGATTAAAAAAATATTTAAAGTTACCAACCATAATTACCAATAAGGGGAGAAAAACTGAACAAATAAAAGAGCAGCAAATGCCATTTGAGTGGCCTCTAGGAAGTTTGAGTGGCACCATATGGCTGAGGGCTGAGGGGTTCTTCTGGAGCTATCTGTACATGCCATTTTGCAAACAGAATTAGTTTATGAGCATTTCTGGGGGCTGGGATGGGGGAAGGGAAGTCCCTGTAAGGATAAACCAGCAGGTGTCTGAGGCAAAAGAACAAAAACTAAAACACTGAGTCATCTTGCCAAGCCACGCATACTTCTCCCATGAGCTCGGCGTGGACCTTGGACACCCCGTAGATCGTCCTGGGTCTCTGAATGCAGAGATCAGGGGTTGGGTTCCGGGGAGTAGTAGGTCCGAAAGCTCCAATCGTGCTGGGCACAAACAATCGCAAATTGTGTTCCAAGGCAACGTCCAGAACATTATGCAATCCTGAAACCAAGAGACAGTATCACAACTGAACAACCCCTTGCTGAAGAACTGGAAAAACCGACAAACAGGCCATACTGGGCAAGACCCAGAGACTTACCAGTGATATTTACTGCCTTTGCCAGGGATACGTTTGCTTCTCCGACCGCACTGAGCAAAGCGCTATAGTGAATCAACCAGGTGATGCGGTGATTTACCACTATCTCTCGAAGATTCTTGTAATCCAGAATGTCGGAATAAATAAATGGGCCTACAAGGAACATAGGGAAGCCACAAAAGTGAGACGTTTGAGGTTTGAAAAGCTAAATGGTCCTCCCCATCCCTGGACTTGTGAATTGCATTAATACCAACTTGGTAACTGAATCACTTGGACACTATTGGGCATTTTACTCATGGAAGAATCATCAACAACAACTGCCTCACAGTTGACAACAGCTAATGCTTATAAGGACTTAGATTTGCAGGCACTGCTCTAAGGGCTTTCTGCCTATGTAGCTCTCACATGGCCTTTGAGGTAGATACCTTTTACTGATGAGGAAACAGAAGCACAGAGAGGTTAAGAACTTGCCAGAATCAAACAGAGTAAGTCTGAGAAATATGGTCACTACCAGGCAATTGGCTCCAGTCAGCATTGTTTACATCAACCCTACATGCAGAGTGATTTCACCCTGCTTAAAAGTTACATATTTTTAAAGGAAGAGAGAAATTGGTTTAAAAACCCAAACAAAATACCATGGTACAGAACAGTGATTTTCAACTGATATGCCACAAGAAATTTTAAAACTTGCAATACTTGATTTAGTCTGGGGACCTGACCTCTTTCCCCTTAGATTGTCAAGTAAAAAAAAAAAAAAAAAAAAAAAAAAGGCCTTATTCAGTTTAGCTCAATGGCTAGAGCATCAGCCTGCAGACTGAAGGTTCCCAAGTTTGATTCCAGTCAAGGGTACACGCCAGGGTTACCAGTTTAATCCCCGTGCAGGAGGCAGCCAATCAGTGATTCTTTCATTATTGATGTTACTATCTCTCTCCCCTCTCCCTTCTCTCTGAAATCAGTAAAAAAATATATTTTAAGAAAGTGCAACAACCAACACAATAGCCATACAGTATGAATGAATCAAAATTATACCCATTCTTTTTGTCAGATAGGCAAAAATATATATTTTGGAGTATCACAGAATTTTAGTAATTAGTTTATGTGTACAATGAGATGTAAAAGGTTGAAAATCACTACAATAGCTGAAACTGGTTTGGTTCAGTGGATAGAGCGTCAGCCTGCAGACTGAAGAGTCCCAGGTTCGATTCTGGTTAGGGGCGCGTACCTTGGTGGCAGGCACATCCCCAGTGGGGGGTGTGCAGGAGGCAGCTGATTGATGTTTCTCTCTCATCGATGTTTCTATCTATCTCTCTCCCTTCCTTTCTGTAAAAAAATCAATAAAATATATAATTTTAAAAAAAAGAAAATCACTAGTATAGAAGAACCACAAATCATGATTTTATAGTACCCGGTTAATTTGGAGGTAAAGCTGATTTTATTCAATGCCAATTTTCTCATTATAGCAAATTACTGATCTTCCCATCATAAATAGCAAAAGGATGGTATTGAAACAGAAAGAACTAGAAGACATTATAAAAGCATTTCTGATTTAGTGGAGTTAGAGGAGTTTGAGATTGTGTGTGTGTGTATGTACAAAGTAGATTAAGTCTATGTTGAAATATGAGGATTAATTTCTCTAAGTTTTTATAGTTCCTCATTATAAGATTTGAGTTTTGTTTGCTAGCTCTCTGAGCCAATAAGTTAACTAAAAACTAAAAAAACAAACAAACCCAAAAAACACAGGAAATGCCCAGCCAATGTTGCTCAGTGGTTGAACATCAACCTATGAACCAGGAGGTTGCATTTAAATTCCCAGTCAGTTGCACACTCCATACCTAATAGGGGGCATGCAGGAAGCAGCTGATCAATGATTCTCTGTCATCATTGAGGTTTCTATCGTTTTCTCTCTCCCTTCCTCTCTAAATTCAATAAATATACATATTCAAAGGAGAGTAATCAGTGTTTTTATTCCAAAGATATACTCCACATGATAGCCAAAGATGTTATTTAAAAACTTTACATTCAGCACTCTTGTATTCTTGTCACACTTGAATGAGCAGCAGCATGACTATAGACATTTTACAGAACTACCAAGGACACATCTGTGCCTCAGTACTTCTCCTTCTTTAATGCACATGCCTGGTTAAGAGCTGTGGCACACAGATTCCATGAGCTGCTTCTCTAACTGCACTTTTGAAAGTAAAGATAAAAACAAAAGCAATGATTTCTCACCACTGTGGAACACCTGGTCGGAGGGTTTTCTTATGTCAGACAAAATCACATTGTCCGTCCCAAATTGTTTCCTAAAGAGAAAATCAATACACGAGTTGGTACAGCTAGGATATAATTGGTTCTATAAAAACAGTCTTTCAAATAAGAGCTGTAACTTACAGTCAGTCTTTGAATGCCTCCCTTTCTTCCCATGCCTTTTCTCCCTCTTCTTCCCAAACACACACACCCTCAGTTATAACCACACTTAGGCTTCCCTCTTCTTTTTCACAGCCCCATCTTCTGTCCTACTTTCACCCCTTAGCATCCTTATATTTCCCATCATTTCTTCCCTGTACCCATAAGTTTTTACCTCACCCTCCCTATTCTTCTCTTCTTGCTCTTATTTTTTCATTACACTCCCTCTAAATCCCACACTATTCCTGTCATACTTCTCTCTGCCCCTAAACATCTAAAAATCAAGTGATTCGTTTGGAGTTAGGTGTCTTACTCTGTCTAAGTGAGAGGAGAGAGGGCACAAAGACCAGTGTGGGAGATGTTGAGCCAAAGGCCTGCCACAGTATCTATGATATTAAGAGGCCAAAGGAAATATATTCTAAACAGCCACTTTAGATATGACATCTTAAAAATAGGAAGAAAGGGGAAAGATTAAATGGTTAAATGGTACCAAAGACAAATGTCTTATAGTGAAGAACTCAGATTTCAAATTTTAGCTCTTTTAGGGCTCTTACCTTAACAAGTTAGCAAGCCCCACTCCAAGCTGGCCAAGACCCCCTAGAGAAAAGGGGGCGGAAAGTAAAACTTTAATCCAAATCTAATCAAAGCAATTATTCCCAGAATGAAATAATGGAATAAGGCTATAGTTTTAATCTTATCTAATTAGATAAAGTCCCAGGTTGGCCTGATAGAATTGAATTACCTTCTCCAAGTGAAAACAGAAATTGATACAGCTAAGATTAGTTCCAGAGACAAACCTCTCCCCAGCACAAATTCGCTGGAGGGAAGAAAGGGTGTAAGAAGAGAAAAATCACAAGAAAGTCAGACAACCTCCTAGCTCCTGGGGCCAGAAGTTTGCTCCCAGCTTTGCCTTCATTATTCAATCGCTCTGAAGCTTGTCTACTACAAGTGCTAAAATACTCAGACAAATATATAGTTTGTCTCAGCCTTTGGTGAGATTTCCCAGGCCATCAAAACTGGAGTGGCATGTGAAAGGAGAAAGAGAGGGTACAAACCAAGAAGTCATCTGAAAAAAAAAGGGGCAGATAACTGAATCAACAAAAAGGCATTAAAATCAATAAATTGGCATTAAAAATGTCACTGATAGAAATGGGAGAGTTGGTGGGGCTGGGAGCACATTTGAAGGAGCATACCATAAATTTCACTTGGGAGAAATTAACGAGGCAGCAAGATACAGAAACTGGGATTTCTTCTAAACACAGATTAACATGAGACTGAAACCAGGCCCACTGATGCTCTCATCGGCCCTGGAAGATGTTTCATTGGTGAATGGAGAAGGGAGTAAAACAGCAGACAACAAGCTGAGCGAATCAGAGAGGAAAGTGCTGAGAGGAACCCACAACACTTGAAACTCATTCACAGAAGAAGAGAAAGAAGCCATAAAAGACACACACACACACACACACACACACACACACACACACACACACACATATTGTGAGGGATGTAGTAAGGATTGTGATTAAAAGTCAAGGGAAGAAAACCTGGCAAGAAGGAAATAAAACATGTCAATTAAATCAGAGATGGGCTTGGATTGGTTGGAAATTTGCAGTAAGGCCAAGTACAAAGTTAGGCACTGGGTGTACAAGGGATAAGGAAGATCAGGGAGCAAGTCTGGTGACAATGAGACAGATGGTAACATGAGATGATGGGAGTGAGCTCCTCCAGGAAGGCCCTAACTCATCCTCTCTGTCTTCAACACACAAACATGTAATAATTGCTTGGGATGAATGACACCGAATTTAGGTTGAGGAATTTCAACAAGAAAAGATGTTCCTGATTTCAGAATCCATGCTCTCATCCTGCACACTCCCATGAGCCTTTTCTCTCAAGAAAATCCTAATAAAACAGTCGAACTGAAATCCACAATAGCTTTTGGGCCCCCAGTTACCTAGTTCCTCCCTCAGATAATTAAAAATTATAGCAGGGAGCCCTGACTGGTGAAGTTCATTGGTTAGAGTGTCAGTCCATTCACTGAAGTGTTTGATTCCAGGTCAAGGCACATACCTGGGTTGCAGGT